>WURS02082077.1:0-24194 GCA_011762765.2 Rhinocypha anisoptera
AATGTCCATATCGCAGTCCCTGGTATGAAAATAAATTATTTTCTGTAACATCTTATGAAGGATTGAAATCAGTCATTTACATTGGAAGGAGTTGACCTTGGTGTGGTCTGTCTTCTCTGGTTTGGGAATAAACACCACTTTGGTCTCCCTCCAGGGTCTAGTGATATATATTCTTATGGCAAGTATGACCGAAATATGCACAAGATTGGAATAAAAAGAAATTCTTGACCTTCCTGGTAAAGTTCAGAAAATATGCCATCCATCCATACTTATTTCTATGGATCAAAGTTGGACATTGTTCACTTTATGACATGGTTCTCTTAATGCTATAGGATAGTTCTCCATTTAGTCCAACCCAGATGAATGGGAGTTATTCCTTTGTTAAATTTGTTCCTCTGTGGAGCCTGGGAGGTATTTCTCTAACATGTGACTTAGTGCCTCCTTATCAGATGACGTGAAGTCACTGTAAGGAAGCAGAAGAGACCCCATTCCCACTCCTAGGTACTTGGAAAGTATTTTGTTATTTCTTGCTTTATTTAGCATAGCATTTTACCTTCTGCAGAAGTCCTGCTAGACTTCTCTTTTTGAGCATACATATAATAACCAAATTATATGATTATATTATGGAACAATGTCCTGGCTTCCTTTAAGGATCTCCAGCTTCCAATTCACTTCTGTCCAAATCACTTTCTATATCATGAACTTATGGGGTTTAGTACTTTTGAGGATTTTTAAAATTCCTGAATTGATGATACCCAATTGTGTTTCTGGGGTTCCTAAATTGTATATGAGTTTCTGGGGTTCCTAAATTGTATATGAGTGTGCATATCACCTACCATTGAAAGGGATTTCAGTTCTCTCACAGGGAAATCTTTCCCAATACTTTCTGGCTGAAAATTTCAGTAGAAACTCCTTGGTTCAGTGTTAGGTATATTACTTCCCTCATCACCATATTGATGATGATTGTTTGTGATCAATGGTCATTAGGAATGCTATTGATGTTTGAAACTTGGGTTAATATTCAAACTGTCCAAATAGTATGGTGGGAGTTGTCGTATACATGCAATTAGTAATTCGAATTACCTGCTTTTGCAAGGTCTAAATATTTCCTCCAAGTCAACAGAGGGTGTTGGAACTGATGAGTCGTATAAACACCTCCCTCTATTGAATATCGAGCCCATCAGTCAGCACAATTGTTGTAGTGTCTTGGGATGTAAACTTTGATATGTAAATGATATCTACCCCTTTCACAAACATACATGATCTTTGTCTATCTGCAGAGGCACAGAAAAGCTTGCCTCTAGTCTTACGTAGTCTGCTAATTGTTATATTTCTCAAACAAGATTTAATAATTAGAGCTAAATTTGTATTTTCTATGAAGAGGATCCTCAGGAGTATCTCAAACAAGCCCCTTAAGTACTTCAAATTGGCTTGGATGAAGGTAAGCTTCATGAAGCACTCCTGCAAACTAATCGGGACATGTTTTGTTATCATGGTAGCAATCCTTATTTTTAGGTAGATTACCCTTTCACACAGGTTACTTTCCTATGTTAGACTGGCCTATAAATGTGACTTTGGAGCAGATAATGGAAGAACATTGGTGCTCTGAGCTTGAATGGCTGTTTATTAAAAACATCGAAGTTGAATCACATCAATTCTATCATTAGCATTTCATTTACCAGGGTATTTTGTGAAAGTTTAACTCTTTTTCAGTTTAGCACTTGTTAGAGTTGTCACCATATTAAAATCTGCATGATATATAATCAGCCACCTAACCAGTACTTCTTATGTAAGCAAACCAACCCAGCAAAATCTTTAACACTCTTACTTGCATGCTAAACCAAACCTCCTGAAAATCAGACTCCAAATAAAGCTTACCAAATCCTCTCATCCCATTCTATATTTCTCATGAAATTATTTCAATTACCAACTCAATGGAAACAAACCAAGTGCATAACAAGATGCTATTCCTATACCTGTGTTAAAAGCTACAACTCATTTTAATACCCTACCCCTGACAACCACAGTTAACTCCTCATTTTAATTTGGCCAACACCCAACTACTTTCAAATTGAGAAATTGGAGAAAATGAATTTATGCATGTATTGGGCTATTGATGTTACACCAATCACATCTCATTTTGTCATAGTGAAAAATATGTCATAATATCTCGATTTTCAAAACTCTTTAACTTCAAAGATATATACTCTGTTCTAGAAATTTTATGTTAAGATTAAACACTTCAGGTTTGAAATGAGTCACTTCTATTGATTTCTTTTCTGTGTTTCAATTTTTTTTGTATTATGTGTATGTAATAGCCACGTGTGAGATAATAAATTGCTCCGGAGTTGATTATATTTTTTCATTATGGTAACAATTACACATTCATTTTAAGCATCATCAGATTGAAGACTTAGTAGCAATTGATAAAAGATGAAAACCATAGTATTTCCCTTCTGTAACATGCAAATGGTGTTAAAACTGGGTGAATGTGCATAGTGAGAAGGGATTAATGACCATTTTTAATGACAGGAGTAGTCCAGGAAATTGTTGTGGATAACAGCAAGTTTTTTTCCTATGGTACAGGTATTGTAATGATTATTTTAATGGGGAATATGTTAAAACCATGACTGACTGTATGGTTGTGTATAAATAAGATGACAGAAAAGGCTATGTTGTGTTATTTGTTAATAAACAAAGTAGAGTGTGTCATAATGATGAATTTCAAGAAAAAGGAAATATTGAGTTCACTGCTGACAAGAGAATTTGTCTGTATGTTGTAAATATGGATGTTTCTATACCAGAGAAAGTAATATCATCCTAAGTACTGATGTTTAGTTTTGACACAAACGACTTTCCCATATGTATATTAAAAGAATGTTGGAACTAAGCAGAGGTATGGTCTCAGGTATGAATTAAATTAACGTAAAACCAAAAGCATGTATTTACACGTCAGGAAGTTAAAAAACTAACCTATTTTCCCAAACAAGTTATAATAAGAAAAAAAATATCAAGGGTTAGGGGTCAAAAAAATACCATGATGTTATTGGTCACTTGTGAAATCATTCTTTAGTGGTGCATTCTATTGCTTGTTTTTGTTGATACTTTTATGAGAATAGACTTTGATTTTATGATTGCCAGTAAAGATCAGGCATTTTAAAATTTAGAGACTTTAAAACCATGGCAGAAAAACAATAAGGTAAATTGATCAAGGTGTTTCAATCTGATAGTTGTGGAGATCACAGTAGCATTTTTTTCCAAAGCATATTTGAGGGATCATTGCATTATACTATGATAGAAATGGTAAGTGTTCTAGAGAACATAAAATCAGATGCAAGAGATAAACAAGAAAGTTAAGAAGTATAGATAAATGTGGTCAGATGCAATTTTGGCCAAAATTTTTCTTATGGGATTACCGATGGATATATCAGAGGAACTAATCAGTAGATTAGAGAAGGAAATCGAAGGCCGACTTACAACACACGAGGTTAAGGCATAACTTCTGTTGCAGGAAAAGAGGATTATTTTGGCAGCAGAGCAGAGTCAATCTGGCCTTCATGCCTGGAAGAAATCACGGATACTAAGAAACATTAGCATGGTGCTTGAGCAGAAGAATTAACTCCATAAGATATTTTTTGCTATAAATGTGAGGAGAAATGTCTGATTTGGGAAACTATCTGTAGGTGAATTAAGAGGGAGAGTATGGAAACCATGAGACATGAACTCCTGTTGGTGACGGAAAACTCTGTCTTCGTGCTGAAAAATGTGTAATGCTGGCTATCAAGCAGGAGTAAAGGGATACAGAGTGTGGGGCCTGAAGGAGCAGAGAAGAGCAATAATATGGGATGTGATCTTTTGGGAAGGTGTTTGCACATACGAATGCAATAATGGGCTAGACAGGAGATTGCTGAGAGGGTGATATGTGAGAGAGCAAGTATCAACTTCGACCCAACCAGGAGATGATGAAAAAGATGAAGTACCTGCGGATTGCAGGAGAAGAGTTTGAACAACTTCATATATCTGATGGAGAGGAGAATATAGAATTGATAAGGTCCACCAGCTCAAAAATTCCCGGGGACATGCGCATACTGGTATCATGTAAATGAAATGAAAACGGGTGAATTGCCAATACCAGAGACAGCAGAGGAGGCTCATGATGGTATGAATGTGCAAGAGTGGAGAGCTGCCATGGAGGAAGAGGTAAAGCAGATGAGAAAGCAGTAAACATGGGAGGTAGTAAATAGACCTAGAGAAGGGAATGTCATTGGTAGCAGGTGGGTGTTATCACACAAACAATACCAGATTGAATTGATTTGAAATTTAAAGCAAGACTTGTTCCCCAAAGTTTCAGATAAATTGAATGACTGGCTATATCTATTGAAAATGAAGGGGACATTCAGTAATTAGAAGTGTTTCGGGCTTACCTGAATTGTCCCATTGGCACTATTGTTTATATGAAGCAAGGAACTTGTTTTGAGGGACCTGAACAAAATGCCAGATGTCATGTATATAAATGATTGAAGTGTCTAATTGGGTGAAAATGGGATAATTTTTTAAATGAGAAATTAATGAGCTTGGATCTAACAAGGTATGTTACCAGGAACTATTTATGTATGGGAAATGATTTAATTTTGGGTGTATAGGTGGACGACATTTAATCATACGGCTCAGGTAGCAGTCGGTTTCAAATGTTTTGAGTGAGAGAATGTTAGCATAGTACGTGCTGATGTTATGTGAAGTTATTGTTTTTAGTGCTTTATTATTTTTAAGATGTGACTATTCCTAATGGATGTTCCAAATAAATGAAAAAAGTGTATGAAATTCAGAAAAAACTTGGAGACATTTTCACTGGAGGGCATGTTGAATGGACAAGTGATGGAAAGCAACTTCTTTGCCAGTGTTTTGATACTGTACATGGTCTTATGTCGAAAAAGGCAAATTACTATTGGTTGTTGGGAATAGTGTAAAAGATTACAAGGATAATAACATTTTCACTGTCAATTTTTGTTTCCTAAGAGTATGAACATTGGTGATTCTTTTAATATTTTTTGTTGCTTATTGTATCATCTAATTTTTTAAAATAAGATTTGGTATCAGTTTCAATTCTTTTTTGGTTTGAACACAGCATTTATGTTTATTATAAAGAAAAGGGGTTTGGCTGTACCTCATACATAATAATTGAAAGGTGTAAGCCCTCTACGCATCTCACCATAAAAGTATATGCTAATATGGGTATTCATTTTCTTTGGTATCATCTTGTTACTGAAAGAAGGGTGTTCAGTTAATATTTGTCAATGATGAAGTTCAGTGATTATTTATATTGTTTCTTTTTACACTTTTGCTGGATTCAGTGTAAATGAATTCTTTGCTCACATCATATCATTTTCAAGGTTGCTGAAATCTTTCAGCGGTCTTGAAAATGGGGAATCTATGTGAAAAAATTACTCCAGTTGTTACATAAATCATCTTTATTCCTCCTCAAAATTATCCATTAAATAATCCTACTATTGTATTCTATACCACACTGCTTTTCAAATAGTAAAGTATACTTATTAATATTTTGCTAGATTTATGGCACAAGACCTATACTCATCTATTTCATATTGCCTTACCTAGTCCAAGAATTTACACTTTCATTATTTTATGCCTTTCCTCAAAGCAAGGATAAATGCAAAACGGAGGTTCTCCTTCACAGGCAGGAGAAAAAAAAATGTTGTGTCCGTACACACTCTTTTAGCTTGGTATTCTCTGCACCTTCTTTTCACTGTCCTTTTCTTACTGATTTTTTGTAAAGAGGGAGTGGTTGTGGGGAATGCTTTGATAAGCCTTAGCTTCTGAAGGGGGTTGAAGGGGAAGGATGGGAGAAGGTCGTTTCTAAATGTGATTTGATAATTGATATGTGAAAGTCATAGAGGGTGGTCATGGGGTGGATTTTCAAAAAATGAAAAAAGAATTTAGTTAAAGAAGGTGGAAGATGTGAATACCCAACTTCATGTCCATTTGAGGGTTTTCCTTTCAATTGGATAGTAGGACATCATTTGATAAGCATGATTGATGCCACTCATTTCCTCATTGTATTTCAGTACTCCCTCAGGTTTGGGAAGTTATTCCCCTCCTCCATGATGTGGTAAATCAATCATTTCACCTCTAAACTGATAAGTGATCATCAGTACATCCCTCTTGTTCTCCCATTTGAGGACATAAACTCCATCATTAGAGAAGGCATTCATAACTTGCCCCTTCTTCTGTTTCTAGGAAATTATGTCAGGAAGGTTACCCTTCCGATTAGTCTTCAAAGTTCCAGTACAATAGGTCTTCTAGTAGGTGGGCCAAGTTGACACTGTTGTAATAGTTATCCATGAATATGGAATGGCCAGTGTCTAATCGCTGCTCAATTAACTTATTTACAACAGTGTCAACATGGCCTCACCCTCCCACATCAGTATCACAAAACCCAGTAATACACAATAAATCTGAGAAATAAGCCGGAAGGTTCCATGAGCATGTAAATATTGATGCCATATTTATGCTTCTTCCCCTTCAACAATATTCAGAATACAAGTCTCCCCTCCAGAGACGCATAGACTCATCAATTCAGAGTGTCTCCATTTGAGAAACAACATTTTCAATTGTCAAATGGAATAGGTCAATTTGGGATGATTTTTATACTGTCTGTCTGTCACTGAGGCTGGCCAGGCTCAGGGATCTTTGCAAAATGCAAAAATTTCAAAATTCCCATGAACCTGTCATGCCTCATGCACCCCCTAAAAGGAAAATTAAATAAAAAATCAGTGCTCCAGTATTCTGATATCCCAATTGTTACAAATGTTCCCAGATGAATGAGGAGTCAGAGGGAAATGAGGAATTTTTACTTGGATAAGGGTTTCTATTTCATAATCTTTGACTTAAGGGCTACATTTTGAGAACTCAGTTCCTCAGCAAATGTATTGGGTTCCCTAACAGTCATTTTGAAGAATTTGTCTGTCAATAAAATGTGAAAATAATGTCAGGGCTTAGGTCCATAGAGGGAAGTTAGTAAACCGGGAGTGTTTGTAAGGGGAATGGGATTAATAATTGGTTTATCCGGAGTCCATGT
Source organism: Rhinocypha anisoptera (assembly GCA_011762765.2). Lineage (NCBI taxonomy): Eukaryota > Metazoa > Arthropoda > Insecta > Odonata > Chlorocyphidae > Rhinocypha > Rhinocypha anisoptera. The sequence continues at coordinate 7,097 of WURS02082077.1, forward strand.
GAATATATGCCTTTGTCTAGGGATACTGTCATGCAAAGAAGGACCAGGAACACCAGCTGATCATTGTAAGGAGTCCTTACCTATTGAAGAATGCCCATCCTTCTCTGATTTGTCCTGGATGCTTTCTTCCCATTCTGACTCCCCAGAAGACACACTCCCTTCACCGTTGGCACCAACTCTATCGTCTTTTTCCTCAAGAATCCTCTCAAGTTCCTCAGCAGATTTGATAATCCTTGGGTCCTCCATTCGTGAAATTTTTTTTGAGATTTTATTAGAACTTCAGAGGATTCTCGTGAGGTAGAATCTTCCGAGAGAAAAAATTGAGGGCTTTCCCTCAACGAGGATTGTCCATTTTCACCTCTCCTCACTCCTCGAGTTTTCACCATTTTAAAATTGTAATATAAATATGTTTATGATTTTTCAAAATGTTTATGGATTTCCAATCATGTTTATGGTTTTTCAAAATGCATGTCAAAAATTAAGACTGAGTACATCAAATTATACCTTTTTGAATGAATATTAAGCATTTTTCTTACCTCGATTATTTACTCTTTTTATTTATCCTTCAGTACCCTTCAGTGGTCTTCTTTTGTTGTCATGCAAAGGAGAATTCTAAATTAATATTTGATATAATTAGTTTTAAATTTCAATGGAAAAGTTTCTAAGTCAAGGTTATTCATAAAACCTACCCAAGTAGGATCATTATTTTTTAAAGAAGCTACTTCATGAAAGTATTAAAATTATTAGTTATATGTACTAGGTACTATATATTAATTGTAATATATGTATTAGGATATAATGTTTATAATATTAATAATAATTACTAAAATTTTTGACATAAGAGCGATCAAGGTTCCAAATTCCTTAACCCCTTAACTGTTTCAATTCCATTTGCTTTTCTATCACCCCTTGATTTAATTCTGGTGGTGAAACCGATAGAAAGGTAAATACAGCATTCTTCTGTTCACTTTCATAGGGAAATAGTATCAGTTTTTTTCCTCCAAAAGAGCCACCGTTCAAAATAAAGCACTCAGTGTAAAAAATTCTTCCACTCCACTCATTGAAGAACTTCCCCCAATCCATTCCACCCAAGCGCCTTCATTGCTTCACCACCCCCATTCCACACACCATTACGTTATTCCACTTCCCTAAGTCAACCATCCCTTGTCAGTTCAATAGCTACTGAGCCACTTTTCTAAGAACAAACTCTTCACCCCACATTTTATGACCCTTCTTCCTATTGTGATGACTAGCCGTGGAAGATGTCCTAACACCCAAGTTGTATTCGCCTTGGATTAGTGAAATTTCAAAGGGTTAGTCCACTGCTGTCTTTTCCACCCATTTTCACTTCCTCTGTTTCTAAACCCCTCAAGGTCGGCCGGGCAACATCCCTCAATTGGACATTCCCTTGGTTTCTCCCAGAAAGGAGATGCATATTCTTATTCCAGTTCTCAAACAAAACAATTTTAGAGATGTATACTATGATTATACACATGTATGTTAGAGATGAAATATATTAATGGAATTTATCAACAGATTTTAAAATTTTAATATTATCATTCGAAAAATGAGAAATACAGTAAATGATGCCACTGACATTTATAATTTTATTTTTATACAAAATAGATGTTAATATAAAATGATGAAAAGGGACAGTAATCCACATGATGCTATTTCAACTACAATCACAATTCACTATTTCTTTCAAATACACTAAGCACTAGTTCACTAGCACATATCTGAATAAACAAGGATGCATGAAAATTTGTATCTACAAATAAAGAAGAAAAGAAATGTAGAGCCCTTTTTAATTATGGCAGAAATAACCAAAGAAGTGAAAAATGGTATGATACATAGCATACCAACCTTCGGGTTGATCACTGTGATTACATAGCATATGTACTAAAATCTAAGGAATGAAATATATCTAAGACAGGTTTTAGCAAATAAATTTTAGGTTTTAGTAATTTAAATCACTTATACACAACAGGGAAACAGAAAAGGGATTTAAATGTCGATATACTCGGGATATATATAGATGATAGAAAAAAATGGTATAAAAGTATTAATAATATGAGAGGAAAATATCAAAAAGCATGTGAAAAATGAAACTGCTCTCAGAATAGCAACTGTAAAAATTATACCATGTTCTAGAACAAAAAAAACAATAGTAGGAATATAAAAATAGTTTAAATCTCTAGATTTATTATAAATAGTTCAAAAATATTATTATTCGAAAATATGCTATTAAGTATAAATAAAATATGGATCAAGGATAAAGAAATATCTGCAGATATGCAGTGACGACAAGGAGATAAGAAATAAAGGTCCTTTCAAAGGTAGAAATAACCATAGACTTGAAAATAATCCTCTGAATTGATAAGAAAAAATAAGGATATCAAAATATTTTTTTTAATGTAAAAACAATAAGGATTCTCATAAATAATTTAAAAACATTATTATTGGAAAATATGAAATGAAAAGAAATAATCTCAATCAAAATATAGATAAATCATTTAAAAAGGACAAAAAAATTATATTTACGTACCTTCAGTTGAGAAAAAAAATATCTGTGAAGATGCTGCAACGACAAAAAATGACCTTACTCACATGAGAAATAGGGTCTGACTGATGGCTGGGAGGAAGAAAGAGCTGATCTTTAGGGCTGATGGGGTGTAGGACCATTATAAGTAGAATAAGTCCTTCAGTGTAAATTTATGTCATGCCACCATGGCAATATGGCCACTGGAGGTGAATTCATGTCATTCAACATGGAAAGTGTTAAGGATCCCAAACTTCTTCCATCTCCCTTCAAAGTATTGGCTTACAAAGAAAGATAAAGCATTGTCATATGAAAAGATCATTTCAAGGACAGTGAGGTGGAGTTAAAAGTTCTAGCATCTCTAACCTACTACTAAGACAAAGGGTAAAAATACGATGAAGAAATGCTACAATGTAAACTTGGAATTGTTGGTTTTCACATTCTATTTTATGACACTAGCTTTTTGATGCAGAGATTAATAAAAAACCCGCCCAAAAAAAGCTGGGTCCACCCTGAAGGGGCTTCACCTGGAATTTTTTTGCTCTAGGCTCCCTACTATAGTAGTATTTGTAAAGGGAATCACCAAAATACATAGGCATGCCCACCAAACAAATTTCATGACGATATTGAACACACCATTGAGTCCTCTGTAATAAAAGTGTTACAAACAATTTTAATGCAGAATCAAGTGTTTATTTAATCAAGTTTATAATATACCTATAGTAGCTGACTATTATCCTTATTCGGACCCCAGGGTGAACATTAACTACCCATCAACTTCTACTCAGGACACAGTAAGGTTTGCTCCATGTGCACCTATGACTCCCCCTGATTTGCACTCTACTACATAACCTCTCACCGATGTTTCAAGAGTATTTATTAGAAATGTGGAACGTTTGCCATTATAGTTCAGTTCATTAAGCACAGATCTATGAAGTAAACTCATTTAACATATAAAACTGGTCTATCACAGGAACCTTGGCTTCATTGATTCTGGAAATGACTCATCACCTCTCAACAGGTTATTTATGCAGTTCCAATGCCCATCCTCATTTTATTTCCAAAGTGTTGCCTGTGAAAACTTTTTTTCCTTTTAATTGTTGCTAAACATGTATAGAGTATTTATGAAACACAATTGATATAATGGAGAAAACATGAAATTATATGTTCATAGGGATTATTCTTGTACCATTTCCATCTGAGGTCAGAAGGCCTTCGTGAACACATAGAGTGCATGGTTCCAAATATCTATTAAGGTAGGAGTTACTAAGCCAAAAGTAATACTATTAATCAACTTACTTAAACTATGCAACCTATGCACCTATCATTTGCTAAATATTATATCATATTTTATGCATTTCACCTCTTATGGCTGAATTGATTGGCAGCAGGTTGAAATGCTTCTTTATTTTCTTAGAGGAATCGCCTTTCAGAAGCCAAGAATATTTATATGACAATTCATTGTTACAGCCAGCTTATTGGGTTAAAGCACTATGATGGCTCCCCCTCAAGAAGTTTGGTATTCAATGGGTGCTCAAAAGCAGCCAAAGAAAGGCAAAATCCCACTTCCATGCTTATTTCCGAAGTGAATATTTTCATAAAAATAAACAGAGTGATTAATGATTTATTTTCTTATATAAAAAAGAGGTACATGGGCATAATAGTTTCTAATGTAATTGAAGAAATCCTTACAAATAATAGTTGTAAACAAGCACATACCAATAGAAATGTGGGAATGGAAGTAGTACAGTCTTAAAAATGTGACAAAATTTAGGGGATTACACAAGAACATACCATATCACACCTGGTAACTGATTACTGATTTACTGGCCAATTAGAATTTTCACATTTATCATTTATTTTATTTTGACAATATAATTATTTATTTTACATAATTGGAAAACCAATTATAAACAGGTTATTCCTTCTCTTCTATTGTCTATGTATGAAAATGATAGTTGTCATTTATGGAAAGGAAATAAAATGTTAGTGTGTACCAAAAAACTGATTTTATAAGCTATTAAACTGTATACTACCGAGAAACAGTCCAAAAAGGATGCCACAAATCCCTCTGCGGGCCAAAGTAAAGTTGACATCAAAGATGTAAACAAAGGAAAAATCCCAACTCAATACACATATTTCACAGGAAATCACCCATAAATCTTTGATTGGTATTGAAGATCAGGAGCAGTTAATGCTTTCTGGGCAGCTGGACAAGTTGTCTGGCAGCCATCTGGCCACTGGGGGCAGGGTGTTAATTCATGTTGAGGTCCTTATTTTCCATACATCAGTTATGCAGACTAGATGTACAATCTCTACAGCTATCATTGAGACATTCCACCTAGTGTCCATAAGGCTAGTTTACATGCTTCTGGTGTCTTTATGGAGTTTCCACTTTCCCAACTCAAACAATGTAATATTAAATATATTATATTAATTTTAATTTGATTATTACGCAATTACACTTCTAATTAGATTATTTTTTTGTATTCCGACATCTACCTTTTCAACGTGATTTAAAATAATGGTAAGACAAAAAACCACAAAAAAATCCAATTTGTGAAAATATAATATTTAATCAAAATTCAGGAACATGTTGACAATGAATTTTTTTTAAATTTATATAATAATGTCCAACAATATAAAACAATTCCGATTGATTTTTCAAAATTAGTGTAGTGAGGTCTTATTATCCTCTGTAGAGCTAAAATAAACATTTGATTAAATATATTGGGAATAGTTGTTAAAAAAGTTGATTGAGGAAAAAAAGGAAAGGATAGAAAATTTTTCCAAAAACAAAACAGTTATTTCATGATTTAAAGAAAATGATGAACTGATGATAAAAGGCAATCAAAGAATGCAAAACATATGCATATAGGGAAAACAAGTAAATGGGGAATATTTCACTAAGATTAATTAGTGTCATCTTTGTACAAGGTACATTAATTTTGTAAGGCCTCCAATTATTTTTCAGGACTGAAAACAGATAAGAACATGCGGTTTATTTAAATATGAGTGGGCACTCTTTGTCAATTCATGACACAGATGGCAGCATGACAGACAGAACCTTTAGTGTGGGCAGAAAAAATGAGAACTGTTTTCGATACTTAAAATGGCAACATTTTCGTAAAATGACCAGCATGTAATCATTCGTGGTGAGACACTGATTGAAATTCATCACCAGTTGAGGGACCCATGTAGTGATATAGTCATGGAGATGTCAAAAGTGAATCCACAATGTTATTTCACTTGTGATGAATTTCAATTGGTGTCACACCACAAAAGAATACATGCTGGTCATATTACAATTATGTCACTATTTTAGGTATAAAAAACAGTTCCCAATCTCATGGCTGCCACTAGAGGTTCTGTCTTTTGTAGTGCTTACATTTCTTTCATGCATTGACAATGTATGCCTGCTTATTGTAAAACAAACTGTATATTTCTGTTTCCAGTCTGGAGAAAAAAATGAGAGGCCTTACAATTTGATTGCACCTAATAAGCTAACGAAAGCTTATAAACGTCCATTGCAGGATTTAGTAGAATAATTAGAAACAAATTTTTCCTCAAGATAAAAATGTGTAAAATAATTAACTAGAGAAAAACACATAGACATAGCAACAGATGGAACTCAGCTGAAGCAAACAAAGCAATCTATGAATTGTGGAAGCAATATCACAGAGGTCAGGAGAGTTGTAAGAGATACCAAAAGTGTAGCAACTCAAGCAATAATTGCTATCAATATAAATAAACAGTTAACATATTAACATAGAAATTCTAGAATTAAAATTAATTATTGGATCATTGCACTCAGAGGATTTTCAACCTAAGTATGAACATTCAGACACAACAAGGTATTAAACCTTCAGCTGCATATGGCTCATTCTTTCGAGATGGCTCTGCATGGGAGAAAAGTAGCTGTGGCACTCTTCCCTTCAGTTTTTGTCAAAGATTTATTAGGTGGCAGACCCAGGATGACCCTTATTGACTGCATAGCCCAGTTCCCTTCAGGGAGGGTATTGGAGATACCATTGACTATAGTCAAAATATTTCATACAGTAATATATTGAAATTTGAACTCCATATTTATGTTTACTAAAATTTATGATAAATATGAAACCAAACATCACGTATATACTTTCATTTAAAATGGGTTTTAAACTGAAACTCTGAAACAGCCACGGGCAAGGGTGGATCAAATGAGAATTTCCTGCATGATTCCTAACTATTTACTTTATAAATATAATTTGGATTTCTCCATTTTACTATTCACTGAGAAGGAATTAATTGTTATTGTTTTTTTAATTGTTTTAATATAATTTTCTGAATTATACTGAAGCGATTTTTATTTGTAATTACTGAATGCTATGTACATAAGTGATCTCTTTACAGTGAAAGTAGTTATAGAAGCCATGTTTACAGAATTGTGTTATTATGCAATACAAAATCTTACCACATTTATCAAAATCAGCCATTTCTTGATTTTACATAATTTGATTTACAAACACCAAAAATTTGAGTACATTGGTGTTTGTAAAATCAAGATTCTATTGTAGTATTATTATTCTTATGACATTATTTTTAAAGTGAACAGCACTTGAAAACTTTCGTTAGACAGAGGAATGGGGCATTCACATCCTGGGATGACATTCAAGTTATTTTGACCCTATTCATGAGACATATTAGTTTCATTTCTCTTGAGAATGTACCAATCAAAAAGTATGAAAGTTGGGGGAATATAATTCACTCAAAACCAAACAAACCAAGAGAAAAGGATACTCACCTTGTTGCCACCTACAAACACATCCAGCACATGGCCAGTTATTAACCAAGAAATGCTCCACTCAAATGCCTTCAGAACCAATGCAGACCAGCTCACAAAGTTATCACTAGACTAAATAATAACTATGATCCTGAAAAATGAAGGATTCATTCATCAGTAACATACATTTTATAAGTATTAGAAATCTAGGAGTTTACAACGGTTAAGCAAGCAGCCCATGTTCTTCAGCAAGATTTAAAGTAGTAACAATTTGTTTATAGGGTCATTTCAATGGCAATGGTCATTTTACACAACTATAAATCATAGAAAAAACCCTATTAAGCAAATGTGACACCCATACACCAATGACCTTTGGGCTAGCCGGCAAGTGAACTACCCCCCAGGATAACCCGATCGGCGATAATACTAGTGTTATCACAGAGCTTGAATCAGAGAAAATTTATTAAATGAAATATACAAGTATGATTAATTTCTGGTTTTGGGTGAAAACTTCTTTATCAACTACCCATTTTTGAGAACATTAGTCCTAGTGATATCCAAAATTTCAATATGGGTAATGAGACTCCATTTTTAAGAATCCATTTTCCACTACTTCCATTAGTCTTTATTGCCTATATGGTTCCTAAATGGACCAAACCAAATGTTTACATGAATGGCCAAAATGGTTAATTAGGAACCACCAAGACACTCTTTTTTTCAAATTTGCATATTATCAATTTCACCGATAAGTAACTGTTGTTTTAGGCAATAGGGATGACCCTCCAGCTGAAGTCAAAGAATCACACTCTGCCATGTGCTATACATCGATTATCACTTAAGAAATTAGGCCCTTGTCATCATGCATCTTTCTCCTCAATTTCTCAAAAATGAAGGTGGAAATATATATAATATGTGCATGGTGCATATAGAAAGAACATGGGAAGAAGCAGGACTATGTGTGTGTTTCTAAATATATTTATGCAGTGGGTTTACAGGGTAGCCAAAGAAGAAATGAGATGAAAAAGATTGGAGAGGAATGTTTGGAGGGAATAAGTGTAGTTCCTGTGGCCATGGACAGAGAGAGTAAAGCAGGAAGCATTTGCTCTGGGATAGATGACAGCTACTGCAATGAAGGCAGAATTCATGGACAAGAGGTTGTAGGTTCTAGTTGATGACTGTGGATATTTTTACTCTATGGTGGTGGCAAGAGGACACAATTGGATTTTAAAGATTGCTGTGCATTTCCAAGATTTAAAATTAGAGTATTTTACAGTTGGGTTAGGAGAAGGAGAATATGGAAATGTCCATCATGGATAAACATTCTGTTGGGCCTTTTTCATTGAGCCACATATCTGAGAAGAGCTAGCAATACAGCCACACAGGTTAGCCACTGTGTTTTACCTAAGTAACATCTATCATCTATAAGTCATTATCTTACCTAAAATTGAAAAAATTACTTTTCTTATACAATATGTATTAAAAAAGTTTTCATTAATATTTAATATTTTTTCTACAAAGCGTTTCTCCGTAGAAAAATGTTGTCTACTGATATCAGGTAACTTTATTCCAGAAAAGTTTGATTGTGTGTAAAAACCATCAATGAAGCCTATGAAATTCCAAGGTACAAAAAATAGACAAAATATTGAGATTCACTTGATTTCTTTATTTCTTCTGGATGCTAAACCACTTTCTTCACAAGTGAATTCAATTTTACTCAAGCTTACAGCCTGAAATCTTCAGGAAAGGTAGATATGCATCTGGTGAGTGTAGAAAAATCTAAGATCTCTAGAAAGTTACCCAGAATGAAGTTCAGAAATATTAATTTCTTTACACACAAATAGATGGGAAAATAAAGATTTTACCATGCACTGCAAGATTCATTCACACTTTAAAATATGAAAACACTGATTTAAAAAGACTTGGAATAATACTTGAATTAAGAACTGAAATTTATTATTCTATTATGTTTATCTATATCTTGTGCAAAATTTTTTATAAATTCCTTTCAAATGTGAGATTTTTTTATTTATCAAATTTTTCATTTGGTTGCTTTTGATGCTGCATTGTGCCACGGTGGTTTAATACGCTAAAGCAGTAGGTAATTGTCCTTCCATCACATTTATAGTCCATTTCTATCCTTTATAGTGCTTAATAATCCTGTATATATGCAGTTAGAAACCATCAAGTTTAAAAAATTAAACCATTAAGACCCCAGTTGAAGGAAACATAAAGCTACCTAAGGGGATCTATATAAAGGCAAAATTGAAAATTAACAAATGTTGGTTGGTGCAATAATGTATCTTTCTGTATTCACAAGACCTGACATTTCGTTTGCTATAAGTTACTTGCATCTCTTTAAGTCATGTAATACTTCTGAGCATATGAAAGAGACTGATGTATTGATATACCTCCGAGGAACAACTTAACAACCTCTGAATTTCAAAGTTATTAAAAACGATTCTGCAGAACATATCAGACTAACAGGGTAAGTAGATACTGATTGTGGAGGATGTGTTATAGATGGAAGTTCAGATAATGGATGTGTTTTGGTGTTAAATGGTGCAAGCATCCATTGGTTCTCAAGAAAGCAATATTCAGTTGCTTAGAGTTTTACTGTAGCTGAGTATCTAAGTCTATGTGAGGGTACAAAGGAAATAATATATCTCAAAGGACTCTTCAAAGAATTGGGAGTTGATGTTGATACAGTCACATTATACAATGATAACGAAGGTCTTGACAAACTTGTAAAAAAATCCTGTTTTCCTTGGCAGGACAAAGCACATAGAAATTAAATACCATTATGTACTAGAAAATGATCCAAGAAAATAAAATGAATTTTAAAATATGCCTATTCAGAAAATGTCTGTGGATATGTTAACCAAAGCTGTTCCTAAATGAAAGCTCAAGTACTGTAAATGGTTCATGATGGGATTACCATAGTGTACTAGATCAATTATGGGATTAACATAACCATTAGATCAAGATAGGGTTTTAGAGTATTTTCTCTAATGTTATGATTAAATATTTCAGGATGACAATGTGTCACTTCCATCATTTTCTTCTCTGTTCATTTTTTCTGTATTATGAGCATGTAGTAGCAATGTATGAGAAATTCATTTGGTCTATAATTAATAAATTTTTTCATCAATGTCGACATAACGACTATCATTTCAAGCAACAATATACTCTACATAGTGGCTGCTTCGAAATATATTATTATTTTCTGATAATCTATCTAAACGGATGAAAAAAGCATGTTAGGTTTTATTTTAAAAGAATTCCCCATTGAAAACATCGTTAGAGTCGACAGTGCTGCCATCAAAGTATCCCTTAGTACTATTTGAGGCCATTTAATGAGCATTCTTACTTTGACAAACTAGTTCTCCGTAATGAATGTGCAGCTCAAGTTTTGTGGAAAGTGTTTAAGGTAATATTTATGAAAAACAAACTTTGATGTTTATGCTAAGGGTTGATTTCTGTTCAAGTTGTAATATTACTTTGCCTGTTTTAGTTTCCTTGTTACTACGCATCATACAAATTGAATTTTTGAGAATGCGATAAAGCTACACGTTTTTGCGAATTATGGAAAAGTCTTATAATATAATTGTTACGAAAAAGGAAATATGATTAACTAAATTAAATTTATAATTCATGTTAACTTAGTTTTAAAGTAGTCAAGAGTATTTATAGATTCCGGTAGTCGTCGACCGTTCTGCCGTTACACTAGGACTCAGTATTATTGCAGGCCATTTAAGATGAACTTGCTTCGCCCTTCCGGGCACCCGACATGCAAATGGGCCAAAATTATCGCGGAAATTATGCAGAGTATGATATATCAAACACAGTTTTTGCACGCATGCTAAAAGTTATTATCGATAATGTTGTTTCACTTTTCTTTCATTGATGTTTGATGACTTCGTTTCACTCTGAGGAATAGTTTAAAAAACGATAAAGTAACAGTTTCTTTACACCGCCATTTTGAAAACATACCAATCATTATTTCGAGAGCACGAAGTAGAAAAATTACATCGTGAGTTTAACCGGATGGTGAAATCTTCGAGTCTAAATTAATTCTGTGTAGCAGAACGATAAAATTCCTTTTGACCTTAACACCACGATGATTTAACGGAGAACGACCAATGGGGTTGTTATAAATTAAAAAACAATAATAATGATTGAGATTGTGAAATGCATGATTTAGATTGATTATTTAATATACTGTGTTAAGGAGAAACGCCATGTGGATTTTAATGCTGCATAAAATTCATCTCGAAGTTTGCAAACACAGCATCTCAAATATTTGTTGTGTAATTCATTGTTCCAAGGATCATTAAATGAATATTAAATAATGATATTTGTTTATCGTCCTATGACGTAAATATGACTTTCTTTAAGAAACCTGTTTATATTCCTTCATCAAAGTATTTTATGAGGGTCCGGTCAAAATGAAAGAATTATTTTTTTACGTATTTGGTTTTCTTCAGGCCAACTAGCCAGGATTATATCATTTTTTCAGATAAGAATAATTTATATAATTTGTGTCGATTCTTTATTCATCATGTCACTCATATTTATGTAAAGATACACAATATATTCATGTAATTTAAAAATTATCTCTCAACCCAAGGTCATGTGTCGCCCTAATCTTCCATTCTCTCATCTGCCCTGCGTGGAAGCCATTGGTAGTTGGGACTACTTATCCAGTTAAGATCCAATTTCATGCTTTCAAGGTTACTCTCTTCCTGTAAGTCTATATTAATTTATTTACTAAGCTCCTTCTACTCTTCTTTGTATTAAATTCTGGAACCTATTAAACTATTTCTAATTCCATAAATTCAGGTCTGTCTTAGCCAATAAATACACAGTTCGATATTCCCATGAGGTGGGTAGGATACAGTTGAATAGTTGGAAAGAGCTTGAATATTGAAAAAATTTAATTCATACTAGGAGAGAGAAATAGCAGGGTGGGGGTAGTGTATTTCAGATATATTACTACTTGGAAAGAATATTAAAAAGGAGTGGGAGGACAGGATGGAGAATAAACGGTGAGAGGCTGTGTTGATTGTGCGATGGTGTGGAAAGTTGCGGTAGAATTTGTTTGAATAAAATATTAATTGACCACTGTGTCAGGGTCAAGGAGGTGATGGTGTATTACAAATTGCCCTAGAGTGTCTAATTTTTACTTTTTTCTCAAAATGATTCATTTTTGGGATCAAAGTACCAGAATGGTTGCTGATGATGGAGGTTTTTTCTGAAAAGGGATGTCTGGGAGAAGAAGAAAAGCTTTTTCTTGCATTTATTGGTTCTAACCAAATATAGAAATTTCTTTTGCCACAATAGTAACCAAACCAACAGACTTTCCAAATCAGTTCTACTGAAACTAATACTTCAACTGTAATGCAATATATATGGGAAAACTGGATTAAATTAAAAAAAATAGATTTCATAATTCATTCCTATCTGAAAGATGCTTTTTTCATGCTGCAGTAATTAGACTCATATCAGTTGGACATCTGCAAGTGACTGCATCTAGGGGGTGTTTCTTTTTTCTTCAACCCATAGAAACATTACAATATCTCACTGGCATTCGCCATGTCATTTGTGGGACCTGTAAAATTGTCCCATTGGTGACTAGGTGATGGATTATTTATTGGAGAGGAGCCGACATAATTGAGTACTGCTATAAGATAGCAGGAGTTCATGAGGGTCTACAGCCACTCCACCCAGAGACCGCAGAGGTCAAAGGGAATGACATTTGCTTTAGATGTATTGCAGCCGGTTAAGTTGTTGGAGGTATAGGTAGATTGGGTAGTTGAGGCCTATGGGAATTATCACTCCAGAAATTTTTTAGTACAGCACAATTTATCAAGTCTCTCAATGTAGGCCAGACTGCGGCTATTAGTGGTATCCTGCTTGTACTTGTCCAATAGTGTTTTTGGAATGATTTGAAGAGGTGTGAAATGACCAATGCCATTAAAGCACCCCATAAACTAAAATACTATTACTACTAGAGGTAGGGTATGCTGAAGAGCAGGGGAAATTGCCATGTAAGAGGAAGAGGCTATAAGATCCTTTCCTCCCAAAGAACTCAAAAGTAGTATGTAGCAGTAATGTCACAAGGAAGTCCAATTATTTGGTTTATTTCAAAATATATACTTAAAAATATGGATTATAATGAGAAATTCATAATTATGCAATGCATTCTGTTCATTCATGATTTCCTGACCAATGAAATTATGTTCTTTAGAATGCAATATCAAAAATTCTCAATGAACATGGATAAATCTTACATGGGAAAATCCTGTTCAGAGAGGTACAAATATGTTTCACTTCAATAAAATTTTGCCTAGGAAAAAGTATGAATTGTTACTACTTTACTAATTGAACTTAAGCTTTTCATCTAGTTAATATTAGTTTTCTCTATGATAAATTACACATAGTAGGTATCAAAGAAGACCCCAAAAACTGGCTGTTGTCTTATACATTGTATTAAAGGTAGATCTCAGCATGTTATAGTTAAAAAAGTTTGTGTTAAATATAAATCTCCTTCTGCTGTCATCAATCAAGGTGTTCCCAGGTCAGTTCTTGGACCAATACTCTTCCTATTTATATCAATGATCTTCCTGTTATCTAAAGAATTTTCCTTGTAGCCATCCCAACCTATATGCTGATGACAGCGGTATTGTTATTCCTTCAAATTCTTCTCAAGATCTTCTCAAAACCATCATTCTCGTTACAGTATAGAGTTAATTCATTCCTGGGCCTTAAATAACCTTCTTTAATTTAATGTTAAAAATCACAAGTCATGCAGTTTGCTTTAAAAAAATGACAACTCAAGTATCTGATATTACACTTGAAGGCAAAGCCTTGCCTCAGGTGGAATCTGCCAAGTTTCTTGGTCTAAATTTAAAATCCCATATATATTGGGACTATCATGTAGACCTGCTCTTGAAGAAATTTGATTCTGTATATTTTCTTATTTGAGCTATCTGTTTCACAGTTACTGATGATGTTCTCCTCTCACTGCATAATAGTCTTTATTATTAAAATGCTGTATATAATATGCATTTCTGGGATTCATCCCCCAAGGCCATTTCTGTTATTAGGATACAAACGAATATCCTATATTTTTTGGCCAATGCCAGTCTTGATGCCCCAATCTCTTTAAAAATTTCAACCTATTACCTTTCCCTTATATTTATATATTTTTTATATTACATTTATAAGACAACAATTAAAAAATGTTATGATTAGAACAATTATACTAGTAATGTAAACAATTTGCATGTGTCCTCTCTTCGTGTATAATTTACTTGCTTAGGAACCAGAAACATGTAACTTATACTGTATAATAAATTACCTACTCATCATAAAAACGGAATGTGCCTTACCACCTTTATATGCCAATTAAAAAGCTTCTTACTTGATAGAATGTTTACAGTGTGAGTAAATACCTTGCATGTTTTTAGTTTTTGTGTATTTTTTATTTTTTATTTATTCCATTGTCTTTTCCCTCTTTCATTTTATATGACATGTCCTATACTACAATGCAAAATCTTTGTTATATAGCCCATTAGATAAATAAATATTTTTATTAATTCACTTGAAAATGCTCTCGAATAATCAATCAGTTCATAATGTTATGCCAATATTTTCAAATGTAGCGCATACCACAATATTCTCCCATTAGGAATAGTAAACATACTTAATATTTTTACAGGGAGAATCAAAATAGCCTCAATTTTATAAGGTCAATTATTTAACAAGACTTTCTACGGTTTAACAGCTTAATTATTCAGATGAATGTATAATCAAAAGCAAAGAACTAATTAAGATTCCATTTTCCTAGGAATTGTTGTAAGTAATTAAATAAATGGAAATTATATTTAGTTCCATAATTCCGCCCTTCTGTTTTAGATGTTACAACTAGTGAAGCCATTCCACTTCCAGGATTGCAAAGATGAGATATGTTACCCTTTCCAAAAGATTAAAAAATTATGTTTTTTCTGCAAAAACATTCAATTTCATGAACTGAAGATTCATTGGTTAGTGTAACTCTATGTCTATTCTATTTCATATTTCACCATCGTGTTATGAAAAATTAAATACTGATTATATGCTTTTGGAACAGGCACTCAATTTGTGCAAGGCTTCGAATGGATCAACTGATTTTCATCTGAGGTCTCAAATATGAGTCATTCTTATTGGAGGGAAAGATAACCTTATGGCATACCTACGTCACAGAGCAAGATGGAAGAATGCACAATGATAAAGTAAGATAACCGCTTGGCATACCTTTGTCTGTGAATAATTAAATAGGTTAAGATATAATTTTTAAACCACTACAATGTTTACATTGAAATGTACTGACATAGAAAGATTTAACCTTTCGGTATAACTACATTACTGAACTTTTAAACACGAAAATATAATGTTTACACTGCTCCAATTTTTACATAGAAATGTACTGACAGAGAAAGAGATAACATTTTGGCATACCTTCGTCTGTGAATTTTTAAAAAGGTTAACATATAACATTTATACCATGCAATGTTTACATCGAAATGTACTGACAGAGAAAGAGTTAACCTTTTGGAATACCTTCGTCTGTGTATTTTTAAATAGGTAAACATATAATATTTAAACCACTCCATTGTTTACATTATCTTGTACTGAAAGAGAATTATGTTCTGAGTAGAGTGAATAAGATTAATATTTTTTTATATGCTGATCTCAATGTGACTTTTCTTGAGCTTTCAATAATGCCTGCACAATGTCTAACCTAATGAGCTCTATGAACCTCCACTGCTATAATTTTGAACCTACTAGATTGGTTGCATGCCTAGATAATATCATGACTAACTTAAAAAGGAGAGAATATAATGTACAGTTCATTGATCCAATTTTTTTTTATAATTTTGCTTTAACATTTACTAATTCCGTTTTTTCACTTGCAAGAATGTTCTGTACATCCATTGTATTCTGCTGAAGTTTTTCACTCATACCACTTGCAATATTGTATTTTAATTGTGGCTGATAAATTGTAGTTAAACTGTATGCTTTTTTCACTCATGTGTGCCTGAACATTTTATAAGGAGGTATTTTCTAAATACTTTGGATCAATATAAACATCTTATCTAATTAATCAAGGCATTCCCCAGGGTTCAATTATTGGCCCACTACTTTTCCATATTTATATCAATGATCTTCCTGTTGATTTAAAGAATGTTCCCAGCATCCGTCCTATATGTTGATAATTGTTATTTCATCAGCTTTTTATCAGGACCTTCTTAACATTTAACATTCTTGAAATGAGGTAATTCATTCCTGGGCCCTAAATAATTGTCTTAAAATTAATATTGCAAAAAAATATGAATTCAAAAGCGAGAGTAGACACGTCATAGGTAGCAAAATGATTGGGGAATGTAATGAAAGTTATGAGAAACTGAATGAATAGGAGCACATTGTTACATTGCTGCTGAAGGAAGGTTGTGACATAGACAAAGAGTTTCTTTGATGAATGTGGTTGAAGACCAAAGATCGAAGTTTCAGGCATAATGTGGTGGTAATTTAACATGTTGAATAAATTATTAATACATATTTCCACAAAAATATGCTTATTGTGACCAGGTTTCGATGTTACTACATCATCATCAGGCAATGAAATGGTAAATTTCACTCATATATATATGTTCATATAGTGCGGTCATTGGGGGGGGGGGGGGGGGACACAAGAATAAGAAAAGGGGGGGAGGGGTGGAGTAAAGGGGAACCAGGATGGGGAGAGGGGAGAA
>WURS02082078.1:0-10177 GCA_011762765.2 Rhinocypha anisoptera
GGGGGGTCTCTTTCATGATTCTTAAACATGAAAAACATAATTTACCTTTCTAAGAAAGAATTTTTTGGGGCACTCGTGTTCATAGAGCTTTTTTGTGGAACGGCAAAGCATATATTTTTTGTTGTTTTATCTATAGTTTATACATTAATCTTAAAGATGTATACGTACATGATATTTTAAGCATTTAAATTGACCACTGAGAATGAAAGAAGTGCGTTGTCATATAATGATGCGAATAAGGAATCATTTCACCAAGTTATGCATTTAATTGAATATAGACTTATGGCCTTCTGCTTCACCTTGTGAGCTGTCAGTATTCCTATGGGATTAAACTCATGGGAAGCTTCTTTTCGAACTCCTTTTGAATTAACAGCCAGTCAGTCAGTTGAGAAGCAATGCAGAGACTTTCCCCGTCTCCGCAGGCATTGGAATCTCCTTTACGTGCCCTCCTCTCGCTTCCCCCATCTACGTCTTTCGAGTGTTCCGTGGTGACTGAGCTCATAGCATTTCTTTGTTTCCCTCGGCCTTCGTTTATATTATCAAGGCTGCACAAATGAATACTTCCGTTCGCCACCATTTACTATTAGAGATCTACAAATCTTTCTACGAGAACTGTCTTCACTTCCCAGTTTTGCATTTCTTTTAATATAATGGTGTTAGTAATTGTTCTTGAGGTCCAATCCCTCTCTTCGCCTCGTGGTGGTGTTTGCCTCTTTCTCCCCGTGGTCATTTTATTCCAATACGTATTCGTCTACACGTTTAAAGTCGAACGTCTAGTTGCACTTTGTCTTCATCTCAAAATTATACGCAAAAAGCGGAGGGGGCTAATACCTAGGCCAATTGTATCCGAACGTATTTTTACACCTGGTAGTATTCCCCCCATTAAGGGTGAAAAGTAGAGATTTCATCTGTTAATATTTTCTAGGTTGAAATGGAATGTTAAGACACTTTATCACATACATCTCTCATTGCCGTAGTGGCAATATTTGAATCACGTGGGAAAAGGTTGTTACCATGGAAGCTATCTAGTTACATAATTTTTCTTATCTGTCCACCATGTACCACCATTACCACCACCGTATTCAGTGTCGCTTTTTTAGTCTCAACTTGGCCCAAGAAACTTATTTTGGAAGTACTACGCATTTATTTATGGATTTTTCATTGATCCGGTCGTCTTAAAAAACGAGAATTTATAACTGTAGAATTAATTAGGTTCATAGGAGTGTCAACAGACATCTACATTGACTGTACATCTGACATCTGTTTTGTATTAGTAATGAATGATGGTAATAACGGGCCAAGCGTAGGAATCTTGGTTACCGCACCCAATTCAATAAAATGGCAATTATTTGACCACTTTTTACGAGTTCTCTTCAGTGTTACAATTTCTTTATACAACTTCTGGTCTCATGTACATATTATCCTTATCATATATGCATTTCAAATAATATTTGGAAGTTGTACCGAAGAGGTAGATGAAAAATTGCCTTTTGAATGTATATATTGATATAGGGATTTTACACCAGGTAAAAATATTTATTATCATAAGGTTACTAGGTAGTTATTTTTTGTTTCATTGTATATAAATTTTATCACTGAATAATATCAAAGTATTGACAATTTAGAGGGCACCTTTTGAATGAAGTACTCTTTTGAAATTTTCTTACTAACTGAGCAACTTAGATTGTGTTTGTGTAATGGCATTCCTCGGACTTTAATCCCCTTCACGGAAGACGTCCAGCATTATCGAAAAGCCATTACACATGACAGGTCCATCGACAAGATTTTTATCAGCAGCGGGCGACTATGGGTACCGATCTGGAATTAAATTGTCTGACTGCTCGTTCTGACGCTAAATTTATCCGACAACGAGCGCGGAATGCTCATTGAAAACACACAAGTGCCCAGCATCGATCATGGGATAGGTATTTTTCTTATTCACACGGTTATCTGTTGGTTCGCGAAGGGATAAGGAAACTTCCCTCACTCCCCTCCCGCATCCGCCCCCCCGCTGACCTCACCCAGATCCCCGTCTCGCCGTTATAGGGAAACACTTCCTCGCTCTCCTTCCCCTAATCCTTTCCTCTACGCTGTCCCGTCTCTTTCACTACAATCCTGCGCGTAATCCGCTTTCCCGTCCAGGGCACAAGACTCCGATTCCAATCCCGGCCTCTCGGCCCCTCTTCAATTCCTACCTCGGCATTCTCTCGTCTCTGCACCCCGTATCCTCCGGAGACGGAGCCACCCGCGGTGCCTCTCGGAAGATGTGTACGAGCACAAAAAACCGTCACAAAACTTCGATGGCCTGGAGATGATAAGGGACGAAATTCATTTGTTCGTTTGGGTGCGCTGTACCACCTTCTAGCCGCGAAGTTGCTTTTATCAGATGACTTTTGAGTTTACCAGTTTGACCGTGGGGGGTTTAATCTGTCTTTTAAACGTCCACCTCTCCCAGTAACTTCGATGCATAATGTTTTTGGTGGGGGGAGTGTTCTGGGGCTGAGGGGAGTGGAAGGGCAGCAAGGAGTAGGAGGACCTTATCTCGATGCAATTATGCCTGCGTCCGTCTTCTTTTGACAATGGGCAGCGGTTAAGCATATCGAGAAAGTCTCAGGAAAACTTTTTATTTATTTTTCTAGGGTTTCCTTGTCGACACTTTAGAAATGGCTTATTTTAGATTGAGAAATAAAGACTCTGAACCCGTTAGTTTGCCACATACTTTTTCGAATGGATTTATATGATTGCTATAGACATGCAGTGCTCGTCGGGAGGAAATAGTTTATTAGGTACCACGAGGTTTACACTGTTTATTACCCGCTAATTGTAATTTCAAGCATATCTTCACTAGTAAATTCAGAGTAGTTTTCAATGCATGTTCGTGAAATGATTGGTTTTTTTAGCAAAAAAAATTCTTAGAGAAATTTAGCCAAAATATTCATCGACTGTCCTACCATGCTATAGGTTCAGCATATTTTCATGGCGAATGGAAACAACATTTGGACAAGTTTATTTTAATAATTTTCACCAAATAAGGCGTGATGTGGCGGAAGTGATTCATACTGATAGTAAAAAACAGCACTTTTCCACAGAAAAATAAAACTTTATTGTACGACGTACGTTTCAGCTCACTGAGATATCATCATGTACAAAGTTTATTTTAGTTCATTTGAAAAGAGAAATCAAGATTTATGGAAAGTATCTATTATTATTTGAGACGAAAGTCATTACTAAAAATGTTTAAAATTATGTGTTCCACTATTGAATGACTTGAATAATTCTAAAAGATCTCGAGTGATTGTCGTCCCAGAGACAAGTAATCATCCAACAAATATTTAATATAAAGATGTCTATCAGTATATTTAAATATTTTGGTAACATTCAAAAGACAATTATCCATTTGAAATTGCATTAGGACAATGATTCACATTCAGGTAAGATGGAAATATCCTATTTTAGTTTTTTTTTGGTGACATATTAATTAAAAATAATTTTCTTTGCGTTTGGACTTTAACGTAAGTTGCGGCCTTTGTAATTAGTTTTAATCCCATCACTTTGACAATCGGAATTTTATTGATTTCTCAGTATCCCCGTGTCGGAATACTGCAAAAGAATGTGGAAGAAAACGCAATATGTCTGCGGTTTATCTAATGACGAACACTTAATTCCTCACTCCGCCCACCGAGATAACACAAACTGTGAGGAAGGCCTTAAATAAGGAAAGACGAGGCCACTTGGAGTCGCAATCAACTTCGAAATTGCTTTTCAAGTTGCCGTGGTGACACAGTGACAGTGCTTGTCTCTCGCAAGAGGGCATATGAGGCTCAATCTCAATCGCGAAAAAAAAGAATGGATATCGAATGGACCGTGCCTCTTTCTCAAATGCTGCCATTAGTCTTCGGGGAACTGGAAAAAAGCGTCCTCACTTCGCCCTTCTTCCCGACATGCCTTTTTTTGTTTTTTCTCGCCCGTCACTCTTGGGTCTTCGGCTGTTTCTTTTCACCGGTTTAGACCCCCGCGCGTACACGGGATATTTGTGTGCGTCTCTGTGAACATTTCTTCTCACTGGTCTGCAGCCTACGAGCATGTGACAGGGCGGGAGTTGGCTCTCATTTGAGCAAACAACGTGGCAAATAGTGAAATATCGTTAGTGGGGAAGGGTTGGTCTCTGGTAGTACAGGCGAAGGAATAGGAGTTTTTTTTTTTAACGGAATGAGTATAAAACGCAGCGAAAGGCTTGTCATAAGCAGTCAACGTAGGGCCTGTCCATATCCCCGAGTGATGGATGAGCCCCGTGGAAGTGAATGACTTTTCAGGTTGCTACATTTGAAAACTTGTTCGTCTTCGTCTCCCTCCTCCATCCTTCCTCTCTCTCTCTGATTTCTTTTTTTTCTTTCCCTCTCGATTTTTATTTTTCTGCCTCTATCTTTGCTAGCCCTTTCCCTGTTCACAGGTTGTGTTGGCCCGACTTCCTCCCTCACGCTCCTCATCCTCCCTCTCTTCCTTTCTCTCCCCCAGTCTCTATGAATCCACTGAATTTCATGCTTTCAGGTCAAGGACCCCTCCCTCCCGCAGCCCCCTCCTCCATATCCAAATTAATATTGAAAGGGCAATCAGTGTCCCGCCAGTTTAAATGTGCGCGCAGTGACACCGAAGAGATAATTTGTCTCGACGCTTAACGTAGATTGGAAGTTTCCTCCTTGTCGAAGACTGCCCATTACTTTCAGACCGTTTTCGATTGAGTGATTTGATTGCTCCCCTTTTGCTTGCGATCCGTATTGCTGCAGTCTCTTTAATGCTATTTCTTAATTCATCATCAAGCTTTCTCCTGACACAGATTCGCATATTTGCTTGGACCCATTCATTTCTCAATAGGCTGACGTTCTTTGGTTGATCATATTTTGATTATAGTCATTCAAAAGTGTGTAATACTTTTTCGATAAAGTTTTCCTGAAAAATGATCTGTTTTCTTGATCCATGGAAATTTGTTTCTGATTCGTATGTAATTTTTATTTTTCAACAGTTCGCAATGGTTACTCCTGTGTTCCCGTGGCCCTGTCTGAAGGTCTGGACATCAAGCTGAATACGGCAGTTCGACAGATTCGCTACGGCCCTCATGGCGTAGAAATTCTCACATCGAACTCTCGCAATCACTCGAACCCAATAACATATAAAGGTAAGAACAATGATGAACGTACCCCTGGAGTTATTCTTTAGTACTATGTAATATCTGAGAGTTTATCGGTTGATTCAATCATTTAAACTCTATATAAATGGGGTATTTTTGGATTCTAGTGAAATGAGATGCATTAGAACATTGCAATTTGACTTATTTACCCTATATTTGTAAAAAAAAGCTGATGTAATATATGCTATAAGTTGTTAATATTTAATTTTTAGTGTAAGGTTGCTCCCCTTTTGTTATTTTAGCTTCATTGGACATGAATTATTACGTTTATATGTGGCACATTCATTGTAGCCTTAGGTTACTAAATGCAAGCTAAACTCATGTTATGGGTTTATTTTAAATAACAATTAAATGTGTGTTTCATATACTTGATCATTTGAAATGGATATTGAATGGTAGGTAATACATAATTAAATGTTGATTTAGCAAGTGGTCAAAGTAACTGTCACATATTAAATTTTAAGCCTTGATTTCTTTAAAATCAGCTTTATTTTGTTTGAAGAATATGACTATTTAACTTTTGCAAATAGATAAGCAATTATTTAGTTGTGAAGGTGGATAAGAAATTCACATTGTTTAGTGGTACCATACAATATCATTTAGCTGCTTTTCACACTACATATATGTGTGTGTGTATAAATATATATATAGAGAGAGCGAGAGAGGCAGGCACTATAACATACTTTTTTTTAATGACAAGGATGAAACACACACATCCATGCCCTAGGTGGATATCCACCTAGTCAAGATTCGAACTCGCGATATCTATATATTCTAAATGCATCGTGGTCTGCATTGTTGGTGATGGTTATCATGCATGTATCGTATTTGTATTCACCATAAAATGTTGCACTGTTTCCAGATCAGTCACATTCTTTTTATTACCTCTAGGAGATGTAGTTTTGTGCACACTGCCTCTTGGCGTCCTCAAACAGTCAACCGGGATTGGATCTGGCATCCCTACATCCAATGCATCTGCCTCATCTGGCGGTGGACCCGGAGGGGGCTCTGGCTCATCTTCTGCCGGGGCCTCAGGTGCAGGGATCTCCAACATGACTGGATGCCAAGGCCAGGGGCCACCTCCACCCCCGCCTGCCAATGCCGTTCAGTTCCTTCCACCCCTACCAGAGTGGAAAGTTGCTGCCATTCAGCGCCTTGGATTTGGAAATCTTAATAAAGTGGTACTCTGCTTTGAGAGAACTTTTTGGGACCCAAATGCTAATCTGTTTGGTCATGTTGGCAGTACAACTGCTAGTAGAGGTAAGTACCATAACCAATAATTTGAAAGTTACAGAAGAAAATTTAGAAAATAGTACTTCATAATGTAAGCTATTAAAAAATGGACAGTTTCACCTGTCCTTTTGTATATCTTTTATTTTCAAGACATTCTCTAGGTATCTTGAGAAGCTGCCTTCTATATTCTGCATGATCAATAGAAAATGTTATTCATTAAAAGATCTATTTTAGTCAGTTACAGACAAGTGTTTGGGTGAGGCTATCTGATTTCAGGGACAAAGAATCCTTTTTCTCATACATTGCACTCCCCTTTTCCCTCTTTTTAATAACATGGCTATGCAGTTAATTTGTGTGTGAATAAATTTGTGAGTTTAATTATACACATGCAATTATGTAGTTACTGTCATATTTTAATACTCTAACAACAAATATTTTTTGTAATGATGTGCCGGGGTCATGGTAGAACTCAGTGCTCACTTGTCTAAGGAATGGGGAAGGCCAGGTTCAAGTTCTCACTGAGAAATTCATATGAGAAAAAAAATTTGTCGGTTTCCATCCATATTTTCTTCCACATTTTGTGTTCGTCCTTTCAAGTGTTTTATATCCCTTTCCTTATTTTCCTATTATATGTATGTGTATTTTCGCCATATGGCAGTTGTTTCTGTATGAATGTATTTGGTCCAATGGACTCCATTTCCTACCTCGGCTATGCCTTGAAACGGGCTGTACCCCTTTCAAATTTGTATGCCTGTACACAATGTTCCTATCCTATCTTCCATTGTGTTTGTCCCTTCTTCGATAGTGGTATGAATCTCAGCATCTGAATGCCATCTCTTGGCGGCCAAAGCCTTTCTGGTGAAAAGGCTGAATTATATTAACCAGACAAAATTATTTGTGAAGGAGCAGTTCTCGGTGGTGTGATTGATTAAAGGATGCCCAACCAGACATTGAGAAATCTGATGTTTGAGCCCCAGCTGACCTTATTAAACCTTGTATTTAAAAAAAAAAGCCTGTATATATTTTAAAGTTTGATCTCCTGCATGTTTTCAGGTGAGTTATTCCTCTTCTGGAATTTGTATCGGGCCCCTGTATTGCTAGCCCTTGTTGCTGGTGAGGCAGCTGCAATTATGGAGAATGTCAGTGATGATGTCATAGTTGGCCGCTGCATAGCTGTCCTCAAAGGAATTTTTGGAAATAGTGCTGTTCCTCAGGTAACATTCCATAATGCATATTCATGTTTTTATGTAATAATTTATTTGGTATTATTGGTACTCTAATATGCCTGAAAACAAATAAAAAACTTTTATGAGGTTTTATATGTAATAATGATGTTTTATGTATGACTTTGTATGAGGTTTTAATGTATAGACTTTAACCATCAGTGTCATTTGAAGTACTGAATATATAAAAATACCATTTGACTATTAGTTATAGTTTTTTGTTAACAAGTGTTTTTGTTATTAGGTTAACAGGGTATATGTGGGGAGGGAAGTTTGTATGGGGTAACTATAGAACTGCATGGGAAATTATGAAGTTTTTCTACTGGGCATGCTTTTAAAAAATGTTCTATAGTCCTTTCTTCTAAATTAAAGCCCCTTATTAAAGATGCATATGGTTAAAATTATTCTATGAAACAGAAGGATATTTTCTACAGAGCATGCAAGTCTGGTTGAGCAGTACAATGCAAAATTCATAAAAACTAAGGGAGACTAGGAAACAAATATCTATTTTGAAATCACTGCAAAATATCCTTTTTAAGAAATTTTAATAAATTCACATCAAAGAAAAGTTTGATATATGTCTAATGAAATATTTCAAGAAGATTCATAGAATTCATATGAATGCCATCATTCATATGAATATTTTGAAAATATTAAATTTTTAAAAGTTATACAATTTATAAAGAAGCTCCTTAAAATATGTATTTAAATTTTTATCTATCATACAAAAATTAGATTAAGAGAAAAACAATCAATGTAAAATCCAGTTTTGGCCAATCTTACTTAATGGTTTTCAGCAGGCAGAATATGATAGCAGCAATGTTATATTATCATATTGTTTCAGAAAAGAAACAAAATTTACTCTAAAGTCCCCATTAAAGCATTTAGTTCACAATCTCATCATTTGATTACAATAGATATAAGTTACTTACTGAGCAAACCATAAAAATAAAGATTAACAGTTGCAGGCTGGACGTAGTGGAAGGAATCCATAAGGAATAAAAGAAATGCACTTTTCCACAAAAATATTTAATGCGTACTATGCACGTTAAATATTTTTGTGGAAAAGTGCATTTCTTTTATTCATCATAAAAATAAAGTTTAAACTATTAAACACACATTAACTATGCTTACTTTAGTAACAGTTGGAAAACTCGGACAACTCAGCATTTGGCCAAATCTCAGTAGGCTTCATACTCTATGACATGTGCAATTTTTTATGCTTCGTTTAAAAAATGTGTAATATCACCAGCTAATATTAATTTTATTTCATATAATCATCTTTCTTTTTCACTGTTTCCCTGCTAGTCAGACTATTGTTATCTGTTATTTAAGATACTCATTTATATCATATAATTCCACTGCACTTATCTAGACATAAATTTCAACTCATTGTACTTGAACTGTTAATTTTATATATGACATTCAGTTGTAAAATCAATTAAATATTTCACTGAATACTTGAAGTAGACTTTCACTAGCATCCTCCAACTTGCCTATTGATTTGTAAAGCATAGTGACACATTGTGCACAAGTGTAAGACAAATGAACATCTGTATGTAGCATCCCCCATCATGGTTGAAGTTTATATGTGATAAAAACAGTTTTATAAAATTATTTCATTGAAGAATAAAAATAGTTCTATGTACGAAAGTGAACATAATGAGAGACATGGTGATGGGTAGCTATAATATGGCAGGTGCCCATTGAACAATCAAATTTTACTCTTTTTTACCTCCCTAGAAGTTAAATGTCAAAAAACCATGAAATTGCTTTTTAAATATTTTTATAAGAAACATTTCCACCCAAAAAGCAAGTCTCAGTCTTAATTAGTTCTCAATATATCACAAAATTGAAAAAAAATCATGTCTTACCCCTTTTTACCCACTTTAAAATCAAACTTTTGAAAAATCCTTTCTTGGTGAGTTTACAGAACAACGAGAACTCATCCTCAAAATTTCAGGTTTTTAACTCTAATTTTTTTTTCTATGCATTGATTATCAGTCAGTCACTCACTCACCCAGGACATTCTCCTTTATGTGTATAGATTCATTGTAAACAGTTTCATATTTTCTTATAATATTCTGCATTTTTACCTTATTCCAGCCAAAGGAAACTGTTGTAACACGTTGGAGAGCAGATCCATGGTCCAGAGGGTCCTACTCATTTGTTGCTGTTGGAGCATCAGGTAGTGACTATGATATATTGGCTGCTCCTGTCACACCACCACCTCCTAATGCTGCTTCCGGTCAATCTGGTTTGCCAGGGGCTCAACCTCCCAGCCCAACTAATCCACCTCGCCTGTTCTTTGCTGGTATGGTTAAGATTATTGTCGTAAAACATTATATGATAAACTGATTGGTTATTATTGCAGTTAAACTCTTAATGGGATATTAAGTTTATTCTCTGTTATTGGATGGGAACATTTTTTTGTGTTATTTCAAGACTGGTTTAGCTATTAATAATAATAATTTATTTGTCATTAGATGGTATAACCACAATAGACATTGTCAATTGGTTAGTGCACAAGTAATAC
>WURS02082089.1:0-10176 GCA_011762765.2 Rhinocypha anisoptera
ATGGTAGGGGAAGTTAATGATTTCATGTACCAATGGTTTAAAGATGTTACCAGTAAGTGAACCAATGCTGCAAGAGAAGGCTCTTCAGGTGGCAAAAGAGTTGAACATAGCTTTGTGGCCAGCAATGTTTAAGAAAATGACATAACATTTCATTCCAAGCTGTGAGTGGCGAAGGTGGTGATGCTAATAAAAAGGAAGTTGAAGGTTGGAAATTCCGAATGCCAATTCTACTGGAGCATTACCAACATTGTGACTTTTTAAAGTGTATAAAAGTATTCTTTTTTATGTCCATACCTGCTGAATCATTCGCCTTCAGTAATGAGGCATGTACAGGTGGGAAGATGGCCAAGGGCATGATAACTTTTATGTTTTGCTGCAATATTGTTAGGGAAAAGGAGGATCCCTTGATCATTGGAATATACTTAAAACCTCAATGCTTTAAAAATGTTGATCTCAATTTCATGGGTCTGAAGTAGTATTCAAATTAAAAGTGGTAGATGACATCTTCGATATTTAAATGTTGGCTGAAATCTTTTAATTCCCAAATGTTGAATCATAAGCGAAAAGTGGCATCATTTCTTGAAAATGCAGATTGCCATTCTAATACGAACCTTCTTACGTAAAGTTATTTTTCCTCCCGCCAAATACTACGGACAAATACAAAGTTATGACCACTAGACCAGGGAGTTATAGTCGTTCAAAGTGGATTCTCTGATACATTGCAGCGAGAATGGACAAGGCTGTGAAAGTCTCAGAACTTATTAAGTTAATTAAAGTTAGCTTAGATCGTTTTTCATTAAGCTGAAATTTTTACAGTATAATTTTTAAAGGCTTTATTATTAATTTAATATATATTAAACAGTGCCTGGATATCCACATTTATCCAAATTGGAGCTATAGTGATATCCATAAAGCACCAAAAAGTGACATATGTAAAAGATCAAAGATGTATGGTTAATTTAATAATTTGAGCATAAGATTCTTCAAAAAGCTACAAGGCAGTCAGAATGGTAATGCTAAAAAAAACTTTACCAAGATAATTTCCTCAGACACCAATGCCATTTTTCGGTTGCATAACACTTCTATTATAATTTTAGTGACAGCTTTTTTTACTGTAATTGTGATATAGTTACTAATTCCTTGATACTATGATATTCCAGATGACTTGTAACTGGTATATAAAAGAGCTAGTTCAACTTTTAATTTTTGGTATAGTTTACTTTCTCTTTGATTTTTTAACTTAACTATAAATTGTCGCTGTCCGTTAATTACGAACATACGGATGATATGATATTATTATAAATGTGTATATTTACCCAGATGCATATATCGCTCAGCTATTTCCGTCTTCGAAATTCAGCTGTTCCAAAGTCTTCTGGCAACATGGTGCCAGCCCACATGCTGGCCAACCAAACGTCGCATGTTGGAAACCTGTATGGGGAATGTGATTTTCTTCTTCAAAGTAGGTTTTCCTTCGATGAGGAACTTTTCAGTAACTGTAACCATCGATGCACCCATAGCACTACTACGAGTGTTAATTGTTCCAAATTTATTAAATGGGTATTTGTGAATGAGTTGCTACATTGTCTACACTCGACGATCACCGTACGGAAATTTAATACATTTGTAAATAGGTAATAATATTAATACTGAGTTAATCGAGAACGGTAAAGTTATCAACGGATGATATAAGTCTTCCTTCCCGTTCAATATTCAACCGTTACAAGCAAAAATTGAATAACCCCACCATTCCCACAACCCCCACACCTTTTGAAGTTTCCTCTTTGAGAGTGGCGCTGAATGGCTGTGGTCAATTTCTAAAATTTAGGAGCCGATTGTCAACTTTTCGTGGTAAAGGACTATAATGCGCATTGTTTACTTTTCATCCTTATGTTCAAAACTATAGTAGAAAAAGTTGTGCCTATCCATTTTGATGTAATTTAAATGGTGTTTCTCTACGACATTTAGCTGTTGAAGGAATGAATTTACGTGTATCATTAACTTTGGTAATATATTTCTGAGACATTTATATTTCCTCGGGTTTGATTCTTGATAAGATCTGAACACACGTTTTTTAATACCGAAAACTATTGGATCCATCTGGAACGAAGCTCGCTTAATGCCCATTAACCACTCTAGCCATAGAACTTATATTTTGATTGTCGGTTTATCCCAAGGCTATGAAATGTCGTTTTATTCCCTTCAGCGGCAACACTGAATAGGATGATGTGAAGATGTTCATCGCTTGTAAATATGGCTGTATCTCGAAGTATTTCCTATAGCACGAGACTGAAAAACCAGTACCTCTCATTGAATGTTTATGAAAGGCATAAAAAACTAATTAATGACTATTTACTGTTTCAAAAAGGGACCTCAGCTCTTTTGAAAAGAGACACGTAAGACCTAGCGTTCAACTTTCAATTTTATTTAGCACTTCATGTCTGTTACTTAAGTCTGGCTACGTAAATCGTTTTTCCTTTCAGGTCAAGGGACAAGAGAGATATAGACATAATAAGAGAAAATCATAAGTTCTTGTGGGAAGAAACAGATGAGCCAAGATCTTGGGGTGAGAGTTTAGCAAAGAAGTATTATGACAAGCTTTTCAAGGAGTATTGCATATGTGACTTGAGGAAATTCAAAGAGAATAAGGTATAATCACACCATCCATTTCAAGGATGATTTAATTTCTTTCGATAAAAAGCCCTCCTTAGACGCAACGATAGAGAGTTCATTGCATAGCCTCTCTCTCTATGTTCATGAATAATAATTATCATGTTTTGCACAGGAGTCAATATTAACAACAATGGCTAAACGAAAATGCATGTGTTGGAACGGAATGTATGCGTAATGTATCGTTTTTTTAGTTTAAAATGGTCGAATGTTATATCCGTAACCAAAGAAAGTATCGTGTCATTTAAATTATAATACACAGTAATATTTGTCTTCTAAAAAAACAATTTTGTATGCAAATGTTATTTTAGCTAAATAAAAAATAAATTTTAGAAAATAAAAAAGGTAATATATCAGGCTAGAAGCAATTATTTATGTATTAGAATATTTTCAGATTCCTTGTTTCAGGTTTTAACTAATTAAAATTTGAATGCATGATTTACAAGATTAAGATGTACAAAAATTCCAATATACTTATTTTAAAGGTTGCATTAAGATGGAGAATTGAAAAGGAGGTTATTGATGGCAAAGGTCAGTTCATTTGTGGTGACAAAGGATGCTCAGAAAAGGAATCCTTGAGGTCATGGGAGGTCAATTTTGCATATCACGAAGGAGGGGAAAAGAAAAATGCTCTAGTGAAATTGAGTAAGTACATTTTATAAAGTAAAAATATGTTCTTACCAGGGAAATACTATGGCAGAGTAAGAATTCATACTTCCCTGTGGAAGGTGAAAAAGTATGCAAACTATTGTTTCAATATATACCTCCTTGATGTTACCCTCTTCCTCTTACATGTCTTCCTCTCACAGTTTGCTAATGGCAATTTTCCTAACCATAATTCTTTTTATCTTTTTTAAGGACTCTGCCCAGTGTGCTCCGATAAGCTTAATTACTATAGTCAGAAGAGAGACGTCACAAGAAAGAGGAAGAGAAGCAGTGGAAATTCCTCTGAAGTGCTTTCCAAGAAAAAGAAGGAAGATGCCAGTCACAAGGATGATAGTGGCACAGATCCTTGCCATAGTACTTTTGACCCGAATGTGGTGATAAAGACTGAACCTGAAAGTTCAGATGAAACTGATTCTAACATTTGGAAGGCTTCAGGTTCAATCAATGAAGAAGAAAAATCTCGGGATGAAGAATTTGAAGAATATTTGCAGGATTTGTTCATGTAATTTATTTTAATTTCATATATATTTTTCATTTAATAAAATACTTTTGCAAAAACGGTCTTTGGCAAACAACCTTCTTTCTGAATAGATAAAAATAAGATTTAACGATACATCAGCAAGATAGTGAATTTTCTATTCTTATATTTCTCAAAAGATTACTATTGGACTGTTGCAGTAGTTGAGTATATATTTAAGAGAACTTCCACCATATAAAAACTTCCAGGTTAAAATAACATTGTGTTAGTGTCAAGTGTAGTAAGAGTATTTAAAACTAAATGGCCTCTGTGACCAAAATGATTTACTGCCATAATCATAATGTTGGTTGACAGTAATAGCAGAGACTAAGGATATCATAAATACAATATATATCCTTAATCTGTTACAGTAGTATTTCTTTACTAAAGCTTTGTACTCTGTTTTATGCCCTGATTTCAGTTGATTAGCATAAATTAGCTTTAATGATTATGTATGATATATCGTCTGCGAAATATATCTCGGGCAGTTTGGGGATAGAGAGATAAGGGATATAGCATATAAAATGATTTTATTTCCCTTGTTTTGGACTCTGTTTATTTTCACAGAGGGACATAAATACATGAGTTGGTGACAGAATAAGTTGCAACGTAATGTTAATCCTTGGTATATTATATCCTTCAATTGTAGCCAAAGTTAAACAACAAGTTAATATTGAAATACATTTTTTTAAACACCATTTGTATGAGAGCAGAGTTTTCACTCTTCAAACTGTTGAAATTTTCAGAACGAAGTAGGATAAGTTACTAAAGGATAAGATACAAGAAGGCAATAGGATGTGATGATCAAGATAGACTGTAGAATATTAGGCAAGGATAGAAAATTATATGAATTTTAGGATTGAAATAGTTTAAGAACTAAGAAAATTAGAAATATGGCAATTTCCACTTCTATTGTTATTTTTAATGGCCACCTGATGACGTTTCTTCGCAATGAAACTATGGCTGAGAGAAAAATATGTGTAAATCACCAAGTTTTTTGTTTCTGCTAGTACGTCAAGCCTGAGACTTGTTTCTTGCATGAGGACTGAATGTAGTTTGCAGTAAATTATTGTTAAATAGATATCATTGTTATAAATATGAAGGCACAAGGTTATAATTAATTCTCACTCATTAAATCCCTTGGCCAGGGGTTATACAAAATCTGGAACCCAATATTAATATACTCCATACAAAATCAAAGATATCTTTCTGAATGTCTTTTGATATTGTTGGAATTTTTTAATTAAATATTCCAAATCATTTCAGGTTTTCTCACTTTCCCAGTGATTTTTCCTAGTTTTATGCTGTACATGCTTCTCTTGGGTGATTTAAGCTTATAGGTTAACATTGAAGAAATTTATCATAATAATTAATAACATCAACACACTATTTAAGGGTCTAAACTTATTAATTACTAGTACAAGGGTGTTAGTCAAGAAAAGAATATGCATGTATACAAATCCCATGAAACCAAATCAAATATGGTTCTTCACCACGTAAGCATTCCAATTTACTACCTATGAACCATCCTTCTAAGCAACGAAAAAATAATGTACATTTTCATGAAATACAATATGTACTCTCAGTTTAGGTTAGTCGTCCATATCTGTAATATAAGAAGAGTTTACCACTAATATTTAAAATCACTGTATGGTAACCAGGTATCACCATTGTATCTTTTCTGGTGGTTAAGAGGCTAAAAAACCTCATTATTTCATCTGAAAAAGTTCGGATGTTGTCAGCAAGGAATGAATTAGCAAAAACTCATAGAATAAATATTTACACCATACCAAAAATAGAAATACTCTATAGCAAAAGTGAATCTTAAGAGAGTTGCAACACTTTCATGATGATGAATGAAAAATGTGATTAACAAAACTAAAGTAAAAAAACATTGGAGAAATAATTAATAACCCGTTTTAAGAATGAAGGGTGGTCACATTATCTTCTAAGCGTGATCTTGGCACGGTAGGGGAATGGAGTAGGGGTGAGTCCTTCCTGACCACATAGGGGAGGGGCAGTGTCACCATCAGGCAAGGAAAATTCAAACGATTGCAGAAGCACCGCGATGAAGAGAAAGACATTTGACTTTGCGAGGGATTCTCCTAGGCACCTTCTTTTTCCTGTAAAAATGGATTTTCTATTAAAAGTAGTAGAGTAATGACAGCCCATGTAGAAATTACTGTTAAAATTACATTGAAATAAGATATTCTTGATTTAATTTAATCAGTAGCAAAAAATCACATTTTTTTCTCTGATTCACTCACCGAATCCAAATGGAATCATGCAATCTGGAAAATGTAAATTTCCATCATTATCGATAAATCTCTCAGGTCTGAAATTTTCTGGATCACCCCACACATCTGTATTCATCAGTATATTGGAAAAGCAGACGACTAACATTGTGTCCTGGTTCCATTGGAGAGGAAATACCATTTGGTTTAGCATATGTACACAGAAAAACTCACAATAAAAAGTTTCCTATTACACCATTTTATAAATCCATATATTTCTCATAATTGAGTAACGTCAATTTGGACTAGTGTGATTTTTAGTAATTTTATGATTGAGAACCATTAAATTAATACGAATAAATTAAAGTAATGCATCACTTGCAATGAAAATGGATGTTTTTACAGCAGACAAACTTTCAAAAGTACTTTGAATTTAAAATACATGAATGTCAAAAAATTTTGCATAACCATTTTAAGTTCCTCATAATGTTTATTTATAATGGCAATGCTACATGTAAATTGAAATAATCCCTGATTACAGTTGTTATCATTAGAAAGTCTATTAATTTGAGAAAATTCATTAAAATTTTAACATTATCTTATTTGCAGTAGAACTGCTAGTTTAATTTTATTTTTCAAAGGCTAAATATTTTTTTGCAAGACTGAATCGTTGTCAAATACTGTAATCAAGTCAATATAACATCAATATTTGAATATGCTTAAGAAAAAATAAGCCTATGCATGCATGTTAAAAAAAGTGCAAGTAATATATATGCTTGGATTTCCAAATTGGCCATCCTCACAATGAAAATTAGTCACTAATGGCTTTTATTGTTATCACTGAAAAATTATCCTACCTTTGGGATGAAATATCCATTAAGCCATGAATCTCGCATGGCCCTATGGGAAAGACCAAATGATCGCCCAACAAACATGCGCAGTGATTCAAGGACAACGGCTTCAGTGTATGGCATCCTACCAATGAAATATTCCCAATTTCAGCTCTTTTATGGTAGATTTTCAAAGTAATATCAAGGAATATAAAAAGTAAATCAGGGAGAAATACCTTGGTCTGTCACTTAATGTTGGTGTTCTGTCTCTTCCTACAACTGCATCAATTTCTGCGCGAGCTTTCGCCTGCACATCCTTGTGGGTAATTAAGAAGAGGAATGCAAAACCAAGGGTTTTTGATGTTGTCTCAGACCCAGCCATGAATAGATCCATGCAAATGGCTACTAGTTGAGCATCTGGATCCAGGGGAAAAAGATTCAATTGCATGAAAATATATAATAATATCACACAGATGTGATAATAAGAAATGGCAACACACTCTTTCTTAACAATTACATATATATTTTAATGCACTTTTTCACGCCAAGGGAAACTAAAAATTAAATATTACTGTTGTTGTCAACACCAAATTCAGGCAATACCATTCCACTAGTTTAGCTTTGGATGTATTAACCTAATGAATCTCTCAATGTTCATTTTCAAACAGTAAAAACAATAAATAGGTAAGTACATTTCAGTGTAAAAATAATGGATTCAATGTCTCTTCCAGAATTTAGATGCTTGTTCAGGGGTTTATGCACTATATTAATTGTGTCCATTCATTCATGAGCATTCTACCAGTTGTGGTAGGTTTGTGATGAATAATATTGGTTACTACCTTGCATTAACAATCTTCTTAGGATAAATTATTTCTGAAGAGACTATTTACATTTAGTATAAAATTGATAATAATCTACTTTAACTACATACTTTCTTCTCCCTCCCTTCAATCCATCTAGCATGGCTATCCTTGTCCTGCTTCAACCTCACTTACCTACCTACTTCCTAAGAGTTTCTTCAACATCCCATACCTCCCATTGCTTTTCCCATCTACTTCTCCTGCCTTTTTCATATTTCACTCAACTTTATAACCTCTACTATCATAAGCAACACACTTTCATCTATCTTCCTTTAGAACCACTTTGCAATCTTCAACCTTTTCCACGTTCTCAGCTCAAAAACCGCCTATGGCAATCTTCATTCCTCAATAGCCAGGTTTCCAAATGGTGTAATGCTATCCACCACACTAAAACTGTGAATGACCAATACCTTCTTGAAAAATATGGTTGGATTAATATTTGTCTGAAATAAACTGAATTACACGAGGATTGTTCAAATGAAGAGGTAC
This sequence comes from Rhinocypha anisoptera, assembly GCA_011762765.2. Taxonomy (NCBI): domain Eukaryota; kingdom Metazoa; phylum Arthropoda; class Insecta; order Odonata; family Chlorocyphidae; genus Rhinocypha; species Rhinocypha anisoptera. Next base: position 8,267 of record WURS02082089.1, read on the forward strand.
CAAACGATACTGTGGGTATAATTGAAGTCTTTATTCATGACTAATGACCCTGAGGCCTGAGCACAACTATCCTACAGTTTCACGAGCCAAAGGATTCCCTATTCCGAGAACTCCTGTGGCTGTGACAGGAGTCAGTCCTCCACCGTGTGTCTTTCAGTTGGTCCTGATGAGTTAAAGCAATTGGATGGAACACACAGCTGCTTGCTTCTCTCCTGCATCATGTGTGGGTGTCCGTGCACAACCACATCGGACACTATATTTGCATCCTCAAGATGTCTCACTACATTATCCCAAAGTGGCATATTCAAATTTCAACATGTTTGGTTGTTACAACGATTCGTGTCTTTTCATTTGAACACCCCTCGTAAATAAAGTATGCCCTGTGCAAACCCTTCCAAAAGTATTATTTTAATTTAGTGCAGTGTGAGCGTAGGTCAACTGATACATTACCATTATAGTTAGAATTTAGCTTTCCCTCTTTCTTCTCCACCTCCATTTGCTCCAGGTAGGCATCCATGAAATCACGGCAATGTCCAGGACGGTAAGTTGATTTATGTCTCTCTAGTTCAGCCTGTTCTTGAAAAAAGTGAGTCATACTATACTATAAAATGGTTATGACTATAAATTAATTAGTACCTAACAAGCATGAAATGCTATCAATTATAACCAGATAAATAGTAAAAAAGTTTTAAGAGAAAAATGTTTTAACATATACAAGGTTCATTAAAGTTGTAAGGCCTCCAATTTTTTTTCTCTGGACTGGGAACAGATAGAAACATGCGGTTTGTTTTAAAATGAGCGGGCACTCTTTGTCAATGCGTGACAGAGATGGAAGCACTGTACGACAGACAGAACCTCTAGCGGCAACCGCGAAAATGATAACAGTTTTTGATACTTAAAATGGCGACGTTTTCGTTACACGACCAGCGTGTAATCATTCGTGGTGTGACACCGATTTGAAATTCACCGCCAGTTGAAGGAGACATGTGGTGATGGAGTCATGGATGTGTGTCGAAAGTGCGTTCGTGGATCCCATCATGGTGTCCTGATAACTTGAATGCACCTCGTATTTCCTTCTTTAGGACATGGTCGTACATTAAATTGCTGGGAACTCTTAAAAAAAGAACCTTTCACAAGAAATTAAACGGAAATATTAAAATAATCGATGGTTAAAGGTTGACTTGATAAATTAAAGTGATTGAAAGGCTGTTCCAAATTGTTCTTGCCTTGCCTTTTATGGATGGAAGTCCCACGTGCATTCAAATGTCGGAGGCCTCTATTGAAAACAACGAAATCAGGAATTCATAATTTTTTCGTACTGGTTATGAAGAATGATGGAGATTTTCATTTTCCATATATAAAAGGATTTGTTATAACTACACTCGAACGAGGGAGGTAGTTCCTTCCTTTCTCTCTCCACGCGGCCGTGTGTGAGCGGAACAAAGTTGGCCACCGAATCGGTTTTCGAAAGGGGCCCGAGGGTGGGACGGAGGCTCGAAATTTGGCACAGCTCGCATCCAAAAGAGGAGAAAAAAAACAGAAGAGAAAAACAACAGTGGGAGGATTTAATGTCCCCGTCTAAAAAAAAATAATTGACCAATAATAGGTTGGATGTCGAGACACAAGTAGACCCCCGGGGGGGGAGACGCGCGGTGGGTGACGAATTAATGAGTTGGGGGGGGGGGGGGGGGGGGGGGGGCGTTGAATACCTCCCCCCGCCCCCCCGTCCTATTCCGCGAGATTTGCATGGATGGGGGGAGGGGGAGTGGGGAAGAAAGACACCTCCTTGGATTCAGCCTCCCGTGAAGAGAATTCCTCCATGCGGAGTAAACGCACCTTTCCCCCTCCCCCCTCACCCATCCTCTCCTTCCGCCGCACCCCCCGGATAGACAATATAGAACACTCACTGC
>WURS02082100.1:2500-10176 GCA_011762765.2 Rhinocypha anisoptera
GAAGCCAACTTTGTTTCCTGTTATTTTTCTTTTTCTTATATTTCTCTCTCTCTCTCTCTTCGTATTCTTTGTCTTTTTTCTCCATCAGGCTAAAAAGATCATATCTCATGTGCTCATTATGTAGCAACCAGGGTGAAGATTCTCTCTCTCTCTCTTACAATCTCTCTCTCTCACACTCATTTTCAAACAATCTCTCACACCTCTCTTTTACTCTCTCTCTCTCTCTCTCTCTCTCTCTCAGTAGCAATGTGTCCCATTGTATCCCGAACGACATCTGGGCACCCATTTTACACTTCACCGGACCCAACCCGGGTCGGGTGTCTTTGACGTTCCCGAGAGATAATTGTCTTCATTTCTTGCTTTCTCCCCTCTTCTCTCTCTCTACATTTTTCCCTCATCCAAACTTGGGTTGTTTTTTTTCTATTATTTAATTTTTTTACTCCATTTCTACTCTTGTTCATTTTCAGATATTCTTTGTTACATCTAGGTCGTTATCAAGTGTGTTAAGTACTGCCGAGTAAAGAATTCTCATTATTATTATTATTATTATTGCAGGCAAGACTCAACAATCGGTCTGTCCAAGAAAATAATACTTTCCATTATAAATTGTCATAAAGCTGGTACCCGCGTTACCTCTGGCCACATCGAAAAAAAAGTTCACTTTGTACTGCCAAAGGTAGAGAACATTTCTCGAGTGTTGCCTGTATGTTGCGACCCAAATCGGCGAGTGGTGGAAGTCGGTCCTTTCTGGACGACTTGTTGGGTCACGATGATCCTTTGCCTGGTTCGACTGGTCCTGGTTCGGCTGGAAGGCAGAGAAAGTCGGTTCGCTTCTTCGATGAAGACGATGATGATGGTAAGTTGGTGTGTGTTCCGTGTCTAGTTGGCTTCATAACTTATTACCCGGGCAGGACTCAAATGTTTCGTAAGCATTTGTAGCATTTGACCACTCATAACCATTTGTAATGCTTTCATTTGTAATGCTTTCAAATGATTATCTACCTTTCACTAGTGCTTTCTTATTCCAAGGGTTACAAATGGTCACAAAAATGTTGAATTTTTAAATTAAAAACAGTAACAAATAAATTTACAATAATAATAACAATTTATTGAATTAATAAAAACCTACATATGTCTATTAAAAATATCTAAAATTAAATACTTATTATTTTGATTTACACAAGTAAAATTAGAATGTATTTGTTCGGGTTTTATAATAAAAATTTTGGAATTCATTTTTAAGGAAATTTTTATATGTTTTAAATTTTTGTTTGTATTTCCCCTTGGATCAATGTATAAATTAATTTTCTGCATATTGTCAAACTTTGCAGCTAAAATATAAATAGAATTGTTGACTGTCAAAATTTTTAAAGTTCTAAAGTAATCAAACGTTGAATCGGTGATTTGAATTCTAAAGTGACAATTACTAGATTTAATTTTCTTTTTATTTTCATATGAGAACGTTGTTATTAAAAGAGATTCATTAATCAAGAGTTTGGCATAAAATTTACAATTTGATGCGAGTAAGCCAAGATTTAAGCCACTCAAGGCGCGAATATCATCTTCAGATAATTTATCTTCTACAGAATTTAACACTTGAGGATCAAATCCCAATGACTGCATCTTTTTTCGCATTGCGGGCCAAATCTCAAAAACAAATTTTTTTATAATCGAGAATGGAGTAGACTTAGAAGTGAGAAGGGCAGTAATGGATGTGGCGGTAGAAGACTTGTTCAAAAGTTGCTGCGAAACGCAAGTAGCAGTTTGCAACCGTTTACTGATTAGTCCCATTTGACTTTCGATGAAGAAAGCGGATGATGTAATAAGTGGACCGAAGTCCAATACCATATCTGGTGTGTGGACTGTATAATGCACATTGATTCGATGCATACTTCGCACATATAAGATGTTGAACTCTTCCATAAATATTGATATTTCATTCGAGGCAAATCTTACTTCAGAATCTGTAATAGAACGCTGAGACAAAGTGGATAAAATAAACGAGAATCTTTGAAAGTTGAAATAAATGTCTTCATGAAGAACATCTTTCAAAGTTGCAACACCATAGAAGAAGAAGTTTTCATAGTCAATTGCTTTCCATTTGGCAACAGAGCACAGTTGAGGCATTTCCCTAAGTTGATCACGTGGAAAATTCACGTTAGACAGTGTGTTATTAGCAACCACAATTTTGCTTGGAGATAATATGTATTTTGCTTTTGTTTTGTCCGCGTTAAACTTCTTGTTTTTTCCACTAATTGCATCGACCATCAGTTTGCCTACACCAAGACACATACTGTGCATATACTCGGGGGGAGCTATGATAGAGATATCAACATATTCAAGAGACATCAGTTGGCACGATCCATAAATACCAAAAACGTCATCCCCATTGTTGTTATTATCAGCTTCTTCGGCAAACTCGTGCCACTGTTGCCGGGTTCTCCGAGTGATGTTGTTTGTGGTCATCGGAAAGCGATAAGCACCTTCTTCCCAAACCGCTGGAACCAAACATTGGTTGCATCCATTCGTAGAGTTGAAAGATTTCATATGCAACAATGTGCACCTGGCAGGCGTGTCAGCTATTACTAATAAAAGTCTTACGTAAAACTTCTCAACAGATCGGGAATTAAACGTTATGTTTATTGGCCTTTGATCGTATTTTATTAGTTCTCTCACAAGTGGTCTCCACATGATTTCAGGAGCGTGCGAACCAGAGTGTAAGCCGAGCAGCATGGCGTTGTCGTGTCGCATATTGAGAGGTAACTCGTTGATTAAAGCTACTAAAGGCCAGAATGATTTGGACTTGTCGTTGACATAGCTTACACCATCAAATCCAACTGTAATTGTTATTGTTTTAGAGTCCGGATCGTTTTTTACTCTTTTAATTTCATCTTCTCTTTGTTTCAGTTTTTGATAAGCTCGGCCAGATGTGACATCATGCAAATGATGCGATCGAGTTATATCTAAACGAAGATCTTTGCGTAACATAGGAATTAAATGACGGAGCCATTGCTTCAGATCGATATAGCAAAAGTAGCTACCGCTGATTTTCATTTCATTTAGAGGTATCAATGTACATTGAGAGCATTCTTCATTTTCACATTGAGCTGCTTTGATTGGTTTGTTTAAGTCATCTTTGGATGTTAACCCTTTCGTAAGTCCGCATAGAGTATAGAAATATTTTTTTATCTTCGGTACAAAGACACCACTTTTCCTGAGCAAAGTTTCGTAGGTCGTTGGCAAATTCGAATTGAAGCATAAATTCATCATCTTCATCACATCTATGATCAAAGCGTTAGACGCTTTGTGCTTGTTTTGAATGATTAAAAGTAGAGCACATTTATCTTGCTCTGTGAGGGGTGCATCATTCGAGTTAAAAGAAGACCAGAAATCATTTTCCAATGGATCTTCAGTGATTTCTGCCGTTTCGTTATCAATTTCAATTGTTTGTTCACCATCAGAACAGTTAGCATTATTCAATGTGGATTCGGAGTTGACCAGACTTGGATCTCCATCAATATCCATTCTCGCCGAGTGTGAGTCAAAAAAATCACGAAAATCTTCAAATATCTTAGCTTGTAAACTTGCGACTACATCATTGAACGCTTGGTGTAGTCTATTATTTACTATTCCACTAAAAACACAATAAAATTATTAAAAACCCGACAATTTTATAATTTACCTTGTGCGAGACAAATTTCGGACTATTCGCCCACTAATTCGCGAGTTGTTCTGAAAAGTTGACATTTTATAAAACGTATACGATAAAAAATTACACAATCAAATCAAAACAAAATCAAAACATTAAACAGCACTTCAGAAATCAAATCAAAACAACACTCAACAAACAATAAAAGTCGTGAATCATCATCACTATCAAAATAGTTGCCAATGTGACAATGCAAACTTTCGAACAATTGAGTGAAGACTTTGCATTGCAACAGAAGGAACTCATCAGTTGCTAACAGTTAACTCAACGTGTAAGCTGTGAGTATGTGAGTAACGTCCTCTGTGAACAACGCCTAAATTAGCATACCTGCGCATGCGTTGTGTATGCGATTGGCGGCTGACAACGAACAAAGAATTCTTTTCTGGTTCGAACCATGGATCGAACCATCATTAATGCGCAAGCTGTGCCGTACTGCACTTCGCTGAACACTTTTGTTGCGAGGGCAAAAGTCGGGAAGCCACTTTTGATTTGGTTAAACTCATGAGTGAACATGAAGCTCTACGTTGTTGTTGTTGGTCATGACCAACCAATTCGCTCATCAAAAGTAGAAGATTTTAAAGAAGAATGGGCTGACGACTCGAATATCTGGCCTAATACAGTTACCATCATTGACTCCTCGGGTTTGCAACAGTTCGGTGGCAAACTTGCTTACGTTGGATGTAAGATTTATTTTATACTAATCCATTTCTATTATATTACCTTGTTTACAATAATTTATAATATTAAAATATTTAGCTAAATCGCGATGCCGGCATTACATTCAATCTGAAAGTAATGCAAATGCCAATTCGGATTCTACCTTGGTTGCAAATCAAAATCAAGACCAGTCTTTCAATACCAAAATGATGCAATTTGAGAGTTCAATTGAGAAGCTCAATGAGAAAGTGAGTCGCATGACGGAGATTATCGAAGAACTTAAATTTGAAAATAGACAACTCAAAAATTCCGTGCACTTCGGGCCCGAGAAAGCTTACAATGTTGGTTCTAGCGGTGGAATCTATATCACGTCCTTTTCTGCTCTTCAGTCAATTGCTATCGGATATGATCAATTCGGTTTTTTTCATTTATTGGAAAAAGTCTTTGGACATGAAATGTTCAAAGGAAGGAATTGGAGCGAAATTGGATCAAAGAAGGACAGAAGTCAGCTTCATTCTAAGATACATGATGTTTTAGGTTTGCTATATTTTTAGAATTTAATAGTTTTTAATTTATTATTTGATGTAGCTTTTTTTATTGTTATTGCTAATTTACCAAAAAAAGGTGAAAGCTGGAACACAGAAAAACTAAGTCTTGATTTTTCGGTTATACTTTTGAAATTTAAGCAAATGCTTGTAAACGAGAAATTTCGGGATAATCATTTGGAAGAGTGTGATAATAAACAAGTTCGTCGTCGACGTAACGAAATTGAGTTTTCTTCTCTTTCTAAAAAAGCAAAAAGTATTGTTCAAAATTCAACTAAAGTGGCCAATGGTATATTAAATCTGTTTTTTTGTTAATTGTTAATTTTTTAATTATTTATTATAGATCACATTGCCAGAGTTCAACATAACTTTGATATTATACCTGTAGAAGACATAGATTTGGTTACCAATTTTACTTCCATTTAATTTTTAATCTTTAATTTTTCTATTGTTAATTTATTGTAATACATTGTCATTTTTATAAAATAATTATTATAATAAAAAATTAATTAACATGCTCACAAATAATTACAAAAGAACTGGGCGATGCTTGTAAAACAAACTGATTAGAAATGATTTCAAAACATTTCTCTTGTTACCATTTGTGACCCTCTCGAAACTACCCTTTAAACCGGCATTTGAAATGATTATCAAATCATTTTGCCTAAACCATTTGAAATGATTACAAAACATTTGAGTCCTGCCCGGGTACTCGTGTGACTCGTTTTGGAAACAAAAAGAAGTGATATCTTATATTTAATGTACTACTATTTGTGTGTATATATAATATATGTATACCTATTAACTATTTTTATAAAAGATTTCATTTAATAAAACCTTAACAAAGTTCATTTTAAAATGAAAAAAAGATTCACTATACAGTGCAAAGCAAATTACAATGCACTCCGCACTGAAAAAAATATTTCACTGCTCAGTGAAAAAAATAAAAAAATCTATTCTAAACTCAATGCCCACTGAAAATAATTTTTTTGTGAGCATTGCATTTTTAACTTACTTTCACTCCACACTGAAACCATTTCTGTGAGTGTTATTGAAATTGTTTGTCAAGCTAGCTTAGTTCTCAGAAACTGCACATGGAATCTTGATGAAACTTGGCACACATGTTTATTTCACAGTCGGATTTCATTCAAAATACAAAATAGTATAAAATAAACAATTTTAAGTAATTTTTCACCAAAAAACTTATTCAATTTATTAAAAATTTTATCACTCTATCCAATTCTTATTTTTCAAAACACTTTTCAAAAACTTTCTACTATAAATTATGTCTGATTTAACAAAAAAATTGATTTTTAGCTTTTATTCTGAGGCCACTTTTCTATGAAAGTACGGTATGGTTCTTTTGCCAAAAAAATTTATCACAAAATTTCATTCTTAGTTAGAATGAGTTTATTCGATCAGGGTTTCTACAGACTCTAGGAATGATTTTTATCCACCAAACAAAAGCACTGTTCAATGAAGGGGTTTTAAAAATTTTGATTTTTTTCCACATGATCACCTCTTTCGCTAATCGCATTTTTTTAGTGTCATTAATTATATTAGTCATTCAGATTGATGAGTGTTCTTTCAATTTTTTTGCGAAGTATTCATCAGATGGCGTTACACTCACTGTTTTTCTAGAGTATTGTTTTGTCTTCCACAGTGCTTTGAAAAAATTAGCTGTACCCCAAAAAAATGATGATCGTGCACATACAGTGGTGTTTTTCTGGAATACACGCAAAATTTTCTATTGTTTTCTTCCATAGACGTTACCTAGTGGTAAGCAGGCGATTGTCTTGTCTTCCATAGTGTTTTGAAAAAAAATAGAAGAGAAACACTACTGTGCACATAATGCCGAAAAATGCATATGTGCTGGCAATCATGAGAGAGTGTGGCGCCATCTGATGGATACTTTCCGATTGATTTTTAATAAAGTATACTTTCTGAATGAGTAATATAATCCGAAACAGGTGTTGATTGACTTTGAGATCTACTGCTACGTGGCTGCAGTGACCACGACCACACTGGCGTGTATCACCTCGTTTCAACTTCACCTAAATCGCTACTCGAATCAACGCCAGCTACGTTGGTTTCGCATCTTGGTCTACACTGAAGCAATGCTTTGGTTGCCGCACGAGAAATCCCGTGCCTACTTTATCTTGCTTGGTCGGATTCCCAGTCAACTCTACCAAAATTACCGGGAGAAATTTCGCCATGTAGTTCGCTTTCAAACTCTGGGACAACGGCTCAACAGTTTATCCATTCCCTGTGCCATTGTGATGTATGTAAGTGAAATAATTCGCCATCCCGAGTGGCTCCATCCAGTGGCGCCCTCTATCTTGATTGCCTGTGCCCACTCGATGTATCTGTACTTTGTGTTCACCACTGGATTTTGTCTTTTGATGATCTTCTTCACCAATGCAACCTTTATGTTGATGATGCTTGACTCAATTCGGCAACGGTTAAAATCACGCTGTTTGGCTCGATTGATTCTGGAGCAGTTCGATGACACTTCTCGACTGTTGACCGATATCAATCGGTTTTGGCGGCATATACTTGGCAATTACTACCTGTTCCTCATTCCAACAATCATGCTTCTACTTTATCTGGTAAGATTTTTTTTTTGCATTAACAGTCACACTCCCAAGGTTGAAACAAGTTGTATACCAAAGTTGATTTTTAGCTTTTATTTTATCATCTTTCAATGAAATTTTATCATTTTTTCTGAAAATAAATTATTAATTATTAAATATTATTAATATATT
>WURS02082111.1:0-10176 GCA_011762765.2 Rhinocypha anisoptera
AGTAGAAATCTATCTTGGGAAGAACATATATTTCAACTCAGGAGCAAGCTAAGCTCAACATGCTTCCTCATAAGAAGAATAAAACAATCTGTGAGCACTGATGTGTTGTTGACAATCTGTTATGGTGAATTCTATTCCCGAATCATATTCAGCATCTTGCTGTGGGGTTCTTCTCCCTATGCCAATGTAATTTTTCAAATTCAAAAACGGATAGCTCGGCTAATATGTAATGCTCCCTGTGATGCACACCTCTTTTTAATAAACTTCATATAATACCAATCCCATGTGTATATATTTATGTAATTTGCATGTATATTAAAAATGGTATCTCTCAATTTTTGACTAATGACAGATACCACAGCCACAATACTAGAACATGCAAAGATATTCATCAGAGCTCCATAAGGACTTGTAATACTGCACATGGCCCCAATTCTAGGGGACTAACTATATTTAACAGGTTACCACCTGTAATCAAGTTTTAAAAAAAATATCCATATTTAAGAAAAAGCTATTAGTTTCTTCTTGCAACCTCCTTTACTCTGTAAATGATTTTATGAACTCGTAGTTTTGTACAAGCCTATGTGTTTAAGTTAAATATCATCCTTGTATTCTTACATGATGTGTCCTATATTTGTAATTCTAACATATCCTTGGACAAATAAAAGTATTATTATTATTATCATCTTGTGTTAGAGCAAATCAATAACTGGAACGGGGGACAAATAAGTACTTACTTTTTTGCCTTCTTCAACGATGAGTGCTATGGCACGCCTCCCAAGGCCCCTATCATCTAATGCCGGATTTTCAAGCCAGCGGCGTGCTTGTTCTAGTCTGCCCCAGACAGTATGGGCTGGTTGCTGTCTGCCGCCACCTCCCCAGCCCCCAGGTCCACGCTCGGTGCTGGAAACTGTTGAAGCCACCAACCGCTGCAAATCTGCCAACTTCCCTTGTATGGCTCTAGATAAGCTGTGAGCCTGAAATTTAGAGGATTGTCTTTTAAAATTAAGAAATTGGATGCCATAGAAATGTCTGATAAAATTCCATACACTATTCTTCACTTCTAGGGGATCATCTCCTGTGATTAACTTTATAATTCACAGCTTGAGTGATATGAAAATAATTAGAGAGAATCCCACCAGAATTCTTTTAAAATTAAGAAAAGTTATCCCTGGAAGATTTTGAAGGTAGTACTCTGACAAATGAAAAACTATGACATCTTCAGTGACAATTACTACAAAGAGTTGATGAGTGAATGCTAAGTCCAAAATCATGTTATAGAATTTTAACAATAATAATAAGAGTAAACAGATCATTATATAATGATTAAGAAAATGTGGGCAAATTCACCATCAATACTCAGCTGCTGTATTTGTGGAATATTTCTGTGAGGTTAACAAACAAGGATTTTTAAAAGATGATGTAATGATAATGAATGGTAATCTATCACTCAAGGTAGTTTTTTTTTATGGATTCAAATAATAACCAAACTTCTGATGATGACTCGAAAAAAGTTTTACTTAGCATAATTTACTTTAATCTGCACCCATTCTTAAGTTAAGGTGAAACATTAGTAACAAATGGAAATGTCCTTTGTGATAGAATCCATGTTGCCATTTTTTTTATTAATATAATACAATTTATTCAGTTTTAATGAATTAAGGGTTACCAGAGAGACTTGTTAAATATCACGAACAATATGCTAAGAACAGGAATAAAAATAAAATGAGGCACTCACCTGTGGGGATGTGCCTTTCCCTTCTTGACGCAGTTGACACAAGGCATCTGTCATGGATGAAATGTCACCAACTAGTTTTCCAACAGCTTCACCCTCTGCAGACCCTCCACTTCTTTCACAAACTCTCATTGACTGCTCCAGGATTTGTCGAACACTTTTTTCACCTACTCCACCCCTTAAAGCCAATGGATCCTGGAAAAAATAGTGCAAAAAATGATTAACTTGCAATAAAAAAAGTTACATAAGAGCTAACTACACCACAATAGTTAAGTTTATGAATTAGAAGTAACATTTGAGTTCTTCCTGAACTATTATTTAAGTACTTAAGTATTAATTATTTAGGTACTTTTTGGACTATTAGAGTAATCTCACGCAACACAAACATTTTTTTGCTATAAACTATTTCCTTTTTCAGTTACACACGGTCTTTGTTCAATCTAAAATTACTACATATAGTTTTCCTCCATTTTCCTCACATTTCCAGTATTCTCCCATTCATCAAAGGTATTCATAACCCATCAACATCATCTCTAATCTCTTTTCTGGCTTTCATTGTTGCAAATAGTACATGTAACATATTAATGATTAATCCTTTTACTGCCAGCCCCCATTATTTGGTATTTGAGAGAGAGAAATGCCAGATTTTTTGAGGAATTTATAAGTTTTCACACAAAAATATATATTACTTGATCCACCTTCTGGCACTAAAAGGGTTAAAAATCACCTACTTTGTGGAAATGCTTCACAGATTGAGAACCGGGAAAGCCATTACCACTACCTAATTTCCATTTTTCTCCCTAGTTCTTCAACAATATTAATGATTACATAAAAATCTACTTTCCATATTATCAAATAAAGAAGTTTATTCTTCATGGTGTGAACACAGACTATCACAGGCAAAAATTGGAGGTTGACCTCAAAATTTAAAGTATACATCTATGTATCATTTAAATTCATATTATCTTTATTATGTATCACTCCATAATTCATAATAATAATTCAGTGTTATGATACCTCAAGCCAGTCATGAGCAGCTTGCATTTTTCCCTGGATGGCATTAAGAGATCTTTTCATAACGGTGAGATCATCAGCTTCCCATTCATCTTCATCGTAAGTAGTCAGCTGAAGGACACGAATTATTTCATTGAGTTCATCCGTCATTCGCTGTGAAAGATAATTGCGGTTCTCTGCTGCCTCTTCTGCACCTTTCCCTCCTGTTTAATATAAAATCAAATCTATTACTCAGCTCTTAAGTAAAATAAAATAATGATGATCTGATATATTTATTTCATAATATTTGTTAGCTTTGGTCACCTGGTGGGAATCTACTCCACAAATCAGAGACTTCCTCAGCAATTAATCAATGGGAGGCCTAACTAGATAAAGTTAAATATCAGAACCATAAAAGGGAATAACTCTATTCTGATTTTAATGGATGAAAAAACCTAGACCACTCTTTTCTTGGCTGCTATTATCTTGATTACCCTACAGAAAGTGCCTACATAATGTGCCATAAGGTTACACAGCATGTGTGGCCATTTGGTTGCATAGACACTTCCTCTTTGGGAAGCTTTGTCTTCTTTTCGAGTTTTCTTTTAATTAATTTTAGATTTAATGACTGACTTACCCATTTATGCCATTGCTGCGCATTAAGTACTCCACAAATGGCAAGAACATGAAGAATTTATGAGAATTATATATTTAGTTACAATTATGAGTACATTCAGAAGTGTCAATTCTTAACCCATCAATAAAATGTAACATTAACTGTAAATGTAAAACATATGGACAAACTTATGTTGGAAGCTCAAAAGAATTTTCAACATAAACCACATTCTCAATGTATAAAAATATGTTATTGTAGTCATAAAAAAATCTAACAATAGTTTTTATTGGGTAACATTTATCAATGTAATGATGATTTATTGGATAATTACTTCATGGCTACATCTGAAATAGATATAGTTATATTTGTCTAGAGCAAAAATATTTTAAACTTGAATGTTTAATATTAAAAATTAATTAGATATATTTCACCCAAAATTAATGGAAGACCTAGGGTAGCTAAAGAGGCAGAAATGTGATGTTAAGCCAACAAATCTGATTAAGGAGATGACAAGCATGAAAACTTGTGTTTCATATTAATAATATTATTCTTCTTGAAAAAAATACATTTCTCAATTTTTTTAAATAATAAAATATGTAGAACAGAAACTTACCCTGAGCTATAATATGTATAAATATCTTCATACTGCAAATCAAAATGGGGGCAAGAGTCTTTACTTGTTCAAGGCACCTAGTGAGAATTTCTCGATGTACTTGGTGAGTCAGTTCTTTTTCTCGGGCACCCACTTCCCTCGAAACCTGTATTTATGGGGTTAAAAGTGAGAAAAGCTTGTTATAAAAGAATGCAAAACATAAAAGAAAGAAATTTGAAGAATAGTATTATACATAATGAAAATTCTTAATTGCATGTTGATTTAAATTTCTTTAAATACCCTACCAAATGGTAAGAAATGGCATTTAAATGAAAATGATTTAAATGAAAAAAGAAATGCTATAAATGATATTTATCTGGAAATATCTATCCACCTTACATGTGAGATAATATAAGTACAAGTCATAAAGGACATTCAGTATTCCAGTAACAAAACAATTCAAGATGATATATTTATCTAGGTTTATCTGGCACTTGGGTTCACCAACATGTTTGATTACCAATAATATCTTGATTTGACTCTTTTTTTGTGTTTTAACAACAGTGGAAAACAATAGTAATTCATGATTCTAAAAAAATTTGAGATATTCATCATGGAAAATAAATCATAAAAAATAAATCTAAACTAACTGTATGTAAAATAATAACTTAATAATCATAAGGAATGATTGCTGACCAAGGAAATGGAAATAAAAGTTGGTAAAACCAATATACATCTGCATTGACCTTTTGCACTTGGATATTGAGTGAAGCTATGTGAGCCAGCGACTTATAGATCAAGTGTCACTTGGCATATATATATATATATTTATTCTTATTAAATACCAAGTGTTCTACTGTGAAAGAGTAAAAGAGATCCAAGTGCAAAGGGATAAAAAAGAAAAATGGAAAATTGTTTCCTTTTAATTAAATATACTAAGTAAACACTGGGGAGGATATTTTCAAATTCATTATGTTCTCTCAAAGTGTAGCAGGAGCCCTTTTAAAAATAGATGGAAAGTAATAACAACATTCATTCAATATCCTCTTACCTACACATAATTTTAATTTTATAATTTTCATTTTTTACATACCTTACTCAAGCAGGGACTCAGATCTTTTAAAAACTGGACAAGATCTTCCATCGTTTCAATCACTTCTGCCACAGCAAGATAATCCAATACTCGTTTACATTCCCTGATAATTTTTCTGACTTCTGATTCATCAAAACATAAGAGAAGAGCTGATGTGCCCTGAAGAATTCCACGAGACCCTTCTATCAGCTTCTTCCTGAGAAACCATGAAAGAAAACGAAGGTTAAAGCAAAATAAAGTTTTGATCTAACATGAACGAAAAATTTGATGAGTAGTGTAATGTGGATGTTTGATCAGTCAGATCTGTCGAAGGAGAAGCAGGAAACCATGGGAAAATGACTAACGAACAACTTTCAAGGCTCACACGTTTATTGCCCTCACTAACATGATCAAGAACCAAATGCTTGATTGTCCCACTGTCCTCTTCCTCTCTCCCCACCTGTCACTCTAATAGGCCACAATATCACATTGTCGCCATCACCTACATTGTCGATGCACGATACCCCCATAGTGGGTCCCCACCGCCGGGTGAGACAAAGACATGGGTGGAGGTCACGTAGGTCTTACGTGACCACGTAGGCCATTCACTTTCAATATGAGAAGTCAAAATAATTTAAACTTAAATATAATAAATAAGACCAATTAAAAAATACATAACATAACTGATCCTGACTTAGCCTATTTAGTAGTAGAGTATTTTAGAGATGATCAAATGGTCTGCAAAATATTTCAAGCATAGTATGCTATGGAGAAATTAAAAGTTATATCCAATTTTTATAATATCAAATGAGTTATTATAAATGTCTGTGAAAAATTATGAGAATCAAATTATATTTCTAGTAAATGATCAAAGAGAATTATGATAACTTTATGCCACAAAGACACATGCAAACAGCTTATAGGGTATTGCAGATTCTAACTATAAGTACTTGTGGAGGCTAACAGAACAAAAGCTACTTGAAATTAAACCACCAGTTGGATATAAACTTATTTCAATGAGGAATGAAATTTTGTAATGGAATAAGCAGTCGACATAAGATCATCCAATTCAAAAGTGAAAGGCTTGACTCCAAAAGATTAAGATATTAACAGGGATCAATTTATTTTGCACTTATTCGACTATGAGCTTTAGACTTTCTTTGATTATGACAAAATAAAAAAATAGTCTATATTAAATTCTAAATTAAGATTTTATTATATTTACAGTGTATTTCAATGTCGTAGTGTCATCTTCATCACGATTGATTTCCAACAACAATCTCCCCCAACTAAAATAAATATGGGTCCATACAAAAATTTTCTGCATTGAATACCTGAAGATGACGTGACTTATATTATTCTATATTATAGACGATTTTTCTTTACTCTGTCATGGAAAAAATGCTTTGCCTGACACCATTAACTTTATTCATCAATTGTATTTGTACTACTGAAACAGCTTCTAGAATAACCACTCTCCTTGGAAGTATTAACATATTATCCAACCCAAACAAAAATGTCATTAATTCAAAAT
Organism: Rhinocypha anisoptera; assembly: GCA_011762765.2. Classification (NCBI taxonomy): domain Eukaryota; kingdom Metazoa; phylum Arthropoda; class Insecta; order Odonata; family Chlorocyphidae; genus Rhinocypha; species Rhinocypha anisoptera. The sequence goes on from WURS02082111.1 coordinate 6,543, forward strand.
GCTGGTCTCACCTCGCTGGCCCAGAGAATGGATCTGCTTTGAGCATTGATGAGGCTTCTTCAAGGAATTTGGAAGCACCTTCCACTCTTATAAGAGCAGAAGGCATATCTTGCTTCAGGATGGGGTCATCTGAACTGTTGATAGTATCTCTTCCTACCTGTATTGAAAAGAAATCATTGGATAAAGTAGATATATAATTTAAGAATAAAAGCTAAAGAGACTGAAGATTAAACAGAATCCCCCACAATCATAAAATTGAAATGGTCTTCAGTTCAATCAGACTTTCAATTTGCAGTTTTTTATTTTTATTTAATTGAAATTATCATGTTCTGTTATAGTATCATACCTTAACAAGATTAGCAACTGCTTGGCTGACAGCATAAACTGGCCTTTCGAGGTCAGGCATTGCATTTCCATCTTCAGCTTCTTCATGAAGGATAACAAGGCGGGAGACCTATTTCAAAACAATAAAAATTATTTGAAACATGAAGTTGGAAAACAGGTTGCATAGAGAAATACAATAACAAGTAACAATGCCAAGTTGATATCTATTTGGTATCAATGGATGACATTCTGACTCTACCCCATTAAAAGAATAATTATGTAAATAATTAGATGGTTCAAGTGCCAATGCCACTTTGTATACTTCCACATTAGCTCATCAATTCTGAGACATCTTCTGAAATATCTCCACAAACGGGATGCAGCACACAGGTGAGCTATAAAATGCTTTGATTGTAATAATATTTACACGGCACTTTAACAATTCTTCAGAGAATGGATGAAGCTTATGGAATACACTAGCTATAAGGTAATAGGAAAACAAAACTTAAAAGCGAATTTTAAATTATAATAAATGAAGAGGATAATTAACGAAAGGGATAATTAAAGGAGAAAACGAGCCCGTATTTTTCTTTACAACGGGCGATTGATAATGGTGATTCGGTATACAGTACCACCTTTTTCGAACGAATTTCGAAACAGCTGGATTGGTAACGAACGGTATCTAACGCTCTAAACCGTTTTACACATAGAGAGGCTTTCCAATGCATAAATACAAGAGCCATAGAACAGAAGTGGCTAGCCATATAAGAAGTTGAAAGTCAAGGGATAGTTACGAGTGTAATAGACTGATCAATTTTTAACAGGTCGCGAGCAAAGGGTCGTTATAGATGGCGCGTCATACGAAACAGTAAACGCCTCATCCCAAGGAAGCGTTATGCTTTTTTTATACATAATGGCATCTTTTCTCACAATACCAGCAAACTTCGTATTTCTACTGACGTTGTAGTGATATTGAGGGACATATTCAGTCAGGAAGATAGGAAATCATCATCAAATGACGTAAATGCGATTTAAAACTTGTGGTAGACATTGGAGCTACAATTAAACATGAGGAAATGTTTCAATGAATTTTTGGAGGAAGAGCAGTTCACTCTATTAATTGTACAACATTCAGGAAACCAATTAACGAACGTGGAATCGGTTAAATATTTGGCTGGTAACGATAACTTAAGACTGGGGAAACATCGGGAAATTTGCAGAATTATACTATAGTATATAAGAATTAAGGGTTCATAAGAACGATACTTTTGGAAATGTAACGATGAATGAATGAAGGGTAGTAAAATGTAATGAGAGGGTAAAAGTATCGATTTTATTTTCGAGTAATTACGCCCCACAGGTTGTTGCAAGTGAATGGAACCCTCACGAAGTTTGCTTAGTTTTAATATTAGATCGAGTGCAGCGTAGAGCAGCTAGGTTTTTGAAAAGTTGTAATGACAAAAATAGCAGTGTAATGGCATTATTGGAAGAATTAGGTTGGAAACCATTAGGTGGCGGTAGGTTGAAATACAGGTTAAATTTCATATTTAAAACTTAGGGAGGTCACTTTCCCGAATATGTTAAAGACGTTGCAAATTCCGTCTAATTGCTGTAGATTAGATCACGTACGTATAGATAGACAAGGAGAAAGTTCGCAGAACGGATTAAAAATGTAATTTTTTCCTCGCATGATTAAATATTAAAATGGATGTGATCGCATGCGTGAAGACGGTAATCAGGATAGGCAGTGTATTTAGTAGTTATCTTGAATGGGTCTTATAGTCTTGATCAAATTGTCCCCCCCGAATTGAATATTGTTGTCGCTGAATGTCTTGTATGCAAGTAGTTTCTTGAGCGGAGAATAATTTTTTAAATAATTTACCAGTGGGAATACACGTCTCCCGCTCACCCCCTGCCACATGCCCTGCGGCAGCTTGCAGGGTACCTATTACGTAACCGCAGCTATTCTGCGAAAACATCTCCGTTTGCCCTGCTATGCACACATTCTTTCCTCAAGTCCACAGACCGTTCTACAAATAATGTTTTAATGGAGAAATTGGGTCGTGGATTATTTTATTTTTGGTGCTCAATCAGTCTACTTGCCTAAGAAATTAATTTTAACATAGCTGTATCAGAGGCATGCGGGTTTTAAAAGTGGAGCGATGGCTGATGTCATTCCTCACAATAAAAAAAACGAGAAGATATCCATCGGACAATAATAAACACTCATTTGAAATAAAGAATTACAAGCCAACACATCAAAATGATGTTGCTACGCGGTTTCCTTTCGGCTTAATAGGAGATGTTAACTCCATATAATCATTTACATTAATTTTATGCATTCATTATTATTTCTAGAATACCCAAATTCGTACGTGAAGTGAGATTCCGACAATGAGTCTTTTTAAAAAAAATGGTTGTAACGAATAAATTTCATTCAGACCTTGATATCTGCTTACATTATTACCACATCAACCAGTAGTTGTCCGTTGCATTTTTAAGCAAGAAAAGTGATCGAATAAAAAGTTATACCTATACCTACCTACCTTTACTAGTACCTATTTTCGTCTATATCTTTTTCCTAACAAAGTAAATTGTTTTCCCTTAGCAAGAATCATAACTAAAACAGTTTAATTTAAATGAAAAGCAACACCATCAATAATGTATCATGTACGAACTCAAGTGTATCACTCTTATGATGCTTTCAGTGATTTTTCCGCACATGAATGAATCGGAAGCCTTGCAGCTGTAATGAAAGAAGAAATTTCAAACATAGGTGCAAAACTTGGGGAAGAGGGTAAGGTGTAAATGAACCTTTGGCCGTAGTTTTATGCGCCTCGTTATTATACCTATTAAAAAGCAGGTTCTTCTATAAGAGAATTAATTAGATGGGAGAGCATCGGGGTCATCTAACTTAAACTGTCGTGAGTTCAAGGATAACCCATCTCTTTTCCACTAGGTGAGAGACGTATTTTTTTGGGATGGTTTCAGAGAGATTTCGCCTTTAAAGAAGGTGAAAAAAAATAGAGCGGATAGGCGTCGTCGGAGTCCCCGACTGTCACCCAGATTGGGTTGGTGGGTGTGGTGGGCGGAGACGGGGCCCTGGGGTGGTGCCAAAGTGAGGCTGGAAGGGAGACGGCGACTGAGGTGACGTCACTTCGGAGGAGGGATCATAAAAGACGAATGCAGTTTCCGTAGGCTGACGACATTGCATATTCATTCTTCTTTTTTTTTAAGTCACGCGCTTTGTTGCTGCGAAGGCTTCCAATGATTCCAGTGATTTTACAATGTCTTGGTTTTTCGGGTTGCT
>WURS02082122.1:0-10176 GCA_011762765.2 Rhinocypha anisoptera
TCTGCTGAGTGTGTGATCTCTTTGGGCTTCCTGTATCCCTTTCACTTCGACAGCTGTTTTCGCTATGCCTTCGTCCCAACCACTCTCCCCGCTTCCCCTCTGCCTCCCCGCCCTTCTCCCACCCACGGCGCACACTTGAGGGAAAAAAAACACCCTAAATCCCAAGCCCCCCTCCCTCCCCTCGGCCCGCCGCAAAATCCACCCTCGCCCCCGAAACTCCTCCACTGCCGCTGGCGCGTTTGGCGGGGCGCCGGCGTGCAGTCCGGGGGGAGGGAGGAATGGATGGGCGGGACGGTAGCAGGTTCTGCAGCAGATTCTGGGGCCAGCTAGGGGGTGGCTCCCGGAACTCTCCCGGCACCGTGTTCGTACGTGTCTCCCGTGCCCCCTCCTGCCCCCTCCACGCCGAGCGCGCCATTTCCTTCCATCTCCTTCTGCCCCAACCACTCCCTTTCCACTCGCGCGAAAGAACTCGAGACAACGGCAACGTTATTGCAAGGGCTCAAATTTATATCAGGTATACACTTTTTCAAAGTTCTTGGTTATTAATGAGTATTCCCTAGAGCCTAAACTAAATCACAAATAAATAAACATGTATTAATTGAATATTCATCAGCAAATCCACACGCATATTTTGAATAAATAAATAACGCAATTGACTTTTGCTACTGACAATACTTCCTGTTATCTTAAAGGCTGTAACTCCACCAAAAGTTCTTGAAGGAGTATCTTTGTATCTGTGCAAGGGTATATACATTATATAAATCGTGAGTGAACCCTAGGAAAAAGGGAGTAGAATCAACTAGAAGGAACCAGAAGTTAAAAGAGAGATATTCAATAAGAACGAAAGTAATAAAGAAAAACGAAAGACGCATAACAAGCAGTGTGCGAGCTCAAGTTAAAAAGGCGCTCATGACAAAGAAATATTAAGGCTTAAAGTAATTGCGAACAAGCAGAAAATATGCGACCAAATACATTTCATGTGTGACTATATATATAGCTCGATTAAAGAAAAACCATTTCAAAATCAGACCGTCGAAGTCTATGATAGAGGCCAATGGACGGTGATTCAAAATATATTTTTAAAACTATGGAGTGATGCGAGGAATTGAAATGGATACCCGGGGAGAAAATTGCTACTTGGGAGCTAAAATGAAAAAAATATCAAACTGAATATGTAAAAAATAACATGTCTTTGATGGTGCAAGTCTAAATATTCCTTTCTCTTACCGAATCCCTACGATACGCCTAAGGTGAAGCCCATTTGCTATATACATCACAAAAGGAAAGACGAAACAAAAGGGCAGGAAGGAGGCAAATAAAAATAATTGTACAGCAGATAAGGGACAGAGAATAAGGAGAAATTTTAAAAGATGAGCTTTCATAATATTAGATTTGTACCTTGGACAGGCATTGGACAGCACTCACAATAGCCAATTATCAGATGGAAAAATTAATAATGATGACGCACAGAAGTTTCGTTCTTATCCTTAAAGAATAGGTTCAAATTAAATTTAGTATAAGTGAGATATTTCTCATATTCAACAGTTCTATTTTCTGTATCCAAAGGGTATAGCGGTTCAAAGTTACCATAAATATCTGATAGTCAAAAAGAGGATTTAAAAAATCCATCCTTCAGACGTTTATGGTATTTTCCCCTAGACTGAATAAATTTGATTGTGTATCAAGAGGGTAGGATTCGACAGAAATAATAAACAGTAGAAAAAGCCAGAATTTTAGGATTCGCGAAGGATAAGGGAGAGATCATAGTGGAAGAAAAAGTTAGAGAAAAAATAGTAGCTATTGAGCATACCGATAAACATGTGGAGTTTCGTAGAAGGGAACGGATCGTTAAATTGCAGGAGACGTGGTTGCAGTACATTTTTGGAAGACACCATGGCAACTAGGCTTAAATTGGAGGAAAAAATTTCACCGTCGTTCTAGTGAATAATGTCCACGGTGCCCTAGAACCAAGAAAAGCACCAAGCTCCTCTTGTGGTACCATAAACTAACGTGAGTCATATTAATGAGAATTCTGTAGAGTAACACAACGATTCTATATCCATGGAAAAAATATTTTGTCTCGAAATTAACTAATATAATTGGAAGAAATAATTTGTTCATTTTATTTCCTGTTCATTACTTTCTCCCAGCATATGCAAAATACGTTATAGACCTCAAATGTTTATAGATATAACACCTTATACATTATAGGTTCAAAGATCATATACTCAATGCATTATAGACTCAAAGTACATAAATATCATCTTCTCAAACGAATTTCATTATTTTATAAGAAATGACATCGCTTTTTATAATTTCCTTTAAAAAAGAGAGTACAAAATCACCCTCCAACAGTCAACTGCATAGATAATGATCCCGGCTAACTCTGGAATTTGGTGAGAAAACTGAGCCTCACGAACTAAAATAAAACCTATGAAAATTCCGCATTGAAGAGGAAAAAAACTTTCAAAGTGATTGTATTCCAATCCAATAATCTGGCACACTGCAATGGTAACTAAAATAACTATCAACTTCTAATATTATATTTCACTATAGGCAATTTTTGTATATCCCAGGTTTATATTCAACCTGGAGAGTAACATAGATTGTTCTTTAGCTTTCAGTCACTTACATGATTTTTTCTGGTTGTGAAAACCAGATAAAATTAAAGACCAATCAACCGGAATGTATTTTAACCTCAGGATATTATATCTTCATTATTTCTTCTAATATTCGAGGAGTATACCTTCAGCATTCTACCATTGTTAAGTTAATTTATAAATGCAGGCATCACTCAAAATTACATTAGGAAAAGTGCACAAACTCTCGATGATTCCCTCCTCTCTCTCTTTTTACTCCAGGATATAATAAGCCATAATGGAAATATGATTGTCTAACTTAAGCATAATTAATGTTTTTGGAAAAACGCAGTCAATTCTGAATTTAAAATTATAACCAATCTTCCCTATATTTCACGCATTATTAAATACTCTTAATCCTCCCTTTTAATTAACTTTTCCTGAACTCCACCTCTATGCTATTTTCACTTTCTTGCATCTTTATACTCGTAGTAGTAGTATTTTTGTTTATATGTTGTTTCGACGGCTATGGTCATTTCTCACCTCTTCAAATAGTAATAATAAACCCTATTGGACAAACACAATACCCATGCTCTAGGCGGGACTCGAACCCGCGACCTTTGGGATAGCCAGCGCACTACTCACCAGGCTAAACCGGTCGGCATCTCTATACTCTCTTATCCAATTCCTTAAATCGCCTGTCAAGAATTTTCCACACTTAAATTTGAAGGAGAGAGCGTAAGGGAGGCAAAGGTGAAGGGAGAGCTGGCAGCCTGAAACGGCGGGAGCAGAGGTCCTCAATGGTCGGCCTGGTAAGATTTAAGTCTAAGAGGGTAGGCGTCCTGATAATTTCACATTTGAGAAGAAGGAAGGCGCCAAGATTTTAGCCCGAGAAGGGAATACCATCCGGTTCTGTTTTATGTTACGGCCTGCACTTCAGATAATGTGCTAAGATGGGACCGTTTGAAGTTTAGTGCAGACCTCGTGTATGGTCCTTAACAAGGTACCACGATTAACCTAGTGTCCTTCGAATTCAGTTCCCTTTCACTCTCTTTCAGTCTAAGGGTTTTCTCTCCTTCTCTCTCGCAGATATAATTTTAATTTTTTGTCTACAAGACTTTTCACGAATGTTTACGAAAATCGTAACTGTTATTATAACGCACCACCAAAATGCCACATAATTGCATGCATCCCTGATTATTTGCGTGGAACCAGTTGTGGGAAGTAACATTGAATGAAATAAAATTAAAACAAAATCGCTCCAAATGGTTGTGTAATTTCTTGAATGAAGATATTCTCACGAGAACGAAATGTTTCTGATAGTCTCTCTGACAAACGGAAAGTGAAATAGTCAAATGAAAAATATGAGTAGCAATATTAACTGGGATTATCAAACACTTACTCTACATATTTATATATTTTTATAATAGTAATAATTGATCATTCTCCAAAAAAACTATAATCCCTTTCACTCAAGGAGTTTAAGAATACGTCCAATATCAACGCTAAATTACATTGGAAAATGATACAAGAAAGATCAAGTAACACATTAGGCTTAGTATAAAATGACTTCTTTCATTCAATCAGATGAGACTAAACGCCCGTCCTCAAAAAAATTTAATATATGTTTAGGGTTTAAAGGTAATATAGGTTTTAAATGTTCAAAAAGCTGGAATAGACTGACTGAAAACGTAACAATACGTTTTTCAATTCCAACTAAATAAATAATTCAAGTTTTACCTGGCTGTCTGGCATTTTTACTCTCAACTCTAACAGACACGTTAGTTGGAAAAGTTAGAGATACCCAGCCAACATTTCAGGGCTATAGAAGTGCGAAATCGAGATGGGTAAAACACGAGAGGTGCACGAATGCAAATGGACTGAACAGATGGCAGAACAAGAAGTGGTACGGAAAGGTCGCCGTCTGCGAGGATTCGAGGGAAAGCACGTACCGACTCGTAAACTTCCTTTCACTTATAGTCCAGGGCTTTTAGCAGAAGAAAACCTAGAATGGATGTTTAAAAAATTATTATTAAAATTGAAAAATGAGGGTTAACATTACTACTGATAGATGTGACAGATACAAAGAGTTTTGACGGGTATTGTCCCTCATGTTAAAATAATTATCGTAGCATATTTCGCAGTTTGAAGTTAGCATTCATAAGTATTTGAATGTCTAGTATCTCCGAATCTAAACAAGAGACATACACATAATACACAATATAATCTTTCTTCATTAGATATACTTCTCATCCTAGTAACTCATATGCTTCATATTTATTATAACCACTGGCGTTTGCCATTCTATGATTCTAATATGATATTGCTAAAATTTAACTTTGGTTCTCAAATGTCTAGAAATCTTATATCAAATTAAGAAACTCAATTCATGATGATGGCTCCTTTTATCACCTTTCGCTTGCAGTGTGTATTTTTACTTTCCTTCATATACTGGCGAAAAAATTAATTTGCTGATTGAAACAAACAATTAGTAATTTCATTGCATTTCAGGAATTAACTATGAAGAATGGCATCAGAGCAAGGTGTTCTTAAATTAAAATAAAGTCAAATAACTTATTGTGACATTCTATTTTTCGGATGGAGCTGTAAGTGGACTACGGGCTACTATTAATTCTTCTAATTAAATCTTCTTCAGCTCTTCATGACTTAAATCACCCGTATTTCATAAAAAAAGATAGGTTCTAATGTCTATTCACCTAATGTTATATCTAAGACAAATGACAAATTGTCGAATTGATTATTGTCAAAATATGCAAAGAGAATGTTTGGAGAATAAAAATCACTGGGTGGAATATACTCCCTAATATTAAATTTTCCATTTCTACAAGATATTTATCAACGATTATTGATTATCCATAATACTAAAAATATATTGTGCTATCTTAAGATATCTTGAGATAGCATATGATATTTATAATACAATGACACATTACATATAAATTTAAATAGTCAGACTGAAACCGCCTGCATGTATGCAACCACCATTTCTAATTCGTGTGAATTGAGGGTCACCTAACCATCGGGATGATGCCTGTTCAAAATTAACTAAATGTATGCTGGTGTGTATAAATTGAATTTTAGATCGGATATGATGGTGAAAATAGTCGATAGTAAAAAACCTACAAGATTAATTTTTGAAAATGGTAATATGATGCCTGAAAGGTAAGAGAAAATTAGGCTGCGCCGAGATTTATTATCGTTAAAAGTCTACTAAAATAACTACATTATAGGCCCTTATACCTGCTTTTAGGTTAAGTATTGTTTTCAAGAAAAAACAAAAAAGAATTACAACAAAATTACACTAAGTGGGATACACAGAAATATTTACCTAAATCTACCCTCTACTCTGGTATGAGCATTTGTGTTTGGTGTTCCCTGGTTTGTAAGATTTGAAAAGAAATATTGTAACTTAAAAAATATGAAAAATAGATATTAGCCACTTGCAACTTAAAATATATACATCTGGGAAGCGTGAAAATATTCCTACCTATCACTTTTTCGATAACTATTTAATTCAAAATACCGAGAATGAAATTAAACTGGGAGAATTTGCATTTTTTTACAAAAATAATAAGATACATTTAAAAGTATTCATTTATACGCCTGAGTAAAATAAACAGCTTCAAATTTAAAGAAATTCAAATAAAAACAATAAAATAAATGTCTAGGTACGGCGACATATTTCGCACACCGTTGTAATGAAAAATGTGAAGATAATTATGAATCAAGTTAAACGATTGGAAATAAAGTACATAATAAAAATGTTCAATAAAGGATTATAATTATTATTTTTGTAAGTTAAATTTTATTTGCATAATTCATTGGTAGGATGTAATATACACTAAATAATATAAAAAAATTTACCGAATCATCGAAAAATAGAAGCCATTCATTTATAATCCGATTACTAATAACAATATTTAATAAAAAAACACAGGAAAAGCATCACAGTATTCTTCAAAATAATAAAATAAAATGTGCATATAATAGTTTTTAATGGAGTCTCATCAGAATAAAATATTAAGAAATAAGGGATACGGATATTTCCCTCATAAAGAAACTGCGGCTTTCCACGTCTTCTGTTAAATCTAAACCCTGAAAAATGGTTGAAATTTGTAAAGCATCTAAGCTTAGAACACTATATGAAATCATAAATATTTCTAATTTACTTCACCTCTTAGGAGTGATTTTAGAGTTTAAAATGTCTCAGCAACTTTCAAACACATTGATCACATAGCTAGTATTTATATTCATACAATGTTTAGTTTCAAATTTTAACATATTATGCACGTAAAAAGAGCAAATTACCAGATATGTTCAAAGCCACTACTAATTACTGTAGAGCAGTACAATATATCCCAAAAATTATTTTTATTTTAAAAATAATATTTTGTTAAAATTTTATTTATAACTTATTTATAATTATAAATAAATGTAAGCTAATTATATATTTGTAATATTAAAAAATATTAATTTTATGAAAAAATATTATTTCGTTTTCGTTGAAGTGAAACATTATTCTAGAGGCAAAAAGCGAAGGTAAGAAATGTGAGTATTTTATCTCGAACACACCGGAAATGATAGTAGGTGTTTAAAGAGACCTTCCTGGCCCACTCCCCGTTCGTATATATATTTAAGATTCTTATTTTCAGGTGAGGAACAAGATGAGAAATCGGATTCTTGTAACACCATTCTATAAATTTTAAACTAATTGGCGCCTCTAGCTTCCTCCTTTTGATATCTTAAGAAACTGTAATAGGAGTAATTTTTTTTGTAAACGCGGATATGTAGTCAAACTCATCTCTGTTTTCATAATATAAATTACGAGTCTTAGGTATAGAGATTGTACCTATCCTCGTAACGTATTAATGCATTAATATGGACATTTTAAAAATATGAAATAGATTCCTATTTTATACTACGTAAAATATCAATGAAAGTAATAGAAAATTATTATTTAGAAAATACTTGAAAGAATTAAACCACACGTCTCTCTGAGACATGAATAATTTTAAAATATAAAATATCGGATTACAGTTTTTTTTAGAGAATAAGCTTTTAAAAAATCGAAACCTGATAAGTAAACACCAAATCGGAGAAACAGGAAGTAAAATACGAAAAATTAATATGCTTATGCATTTTTGAGATAACTTTATATAATCTAGAATTTTTAAAAAATTACTGATGAAATAAACTTACAGCATTAAAGCTATGGAATTAAACATTCATTGAGAATGATTCAACATCCATATAAAAATTCTATCACACTCTTCAGCATCCTGCTACCTTTTATTATTTCTGTCCTTCATTTTTCTTGTTCGGATTTCTCCTACACACTTACTCTACTCCACTATTATGCGTAATATTTGAACGTACGTTTGATTTTCTTTGCCAATCTATGTATGTACTATATTTCGCAAAAATCTGAAACGTGTTCATAAAATATTTACAAATGATTTTAAACATTAAAGAAATAAAATATAATATTTAGATAGTGATTACATTTTATATTTTTATTATTTCCCCATATTCGTACAACATATTATCCCCATTAACTAATCCGTCATCACAGTTTACAAAGTTATATAAGTACGTGCGAAGGAACAAGTTTTCAGTTATTTTTTTCTTATAAAGGACCTAACCAAGACACAAAGCATGTCCGTATGTAGTGAACGTGAAGAATGTTGTAGAAGTACCACGCCCAGAGATCAAATGAAACACTGTCATGAAACAGCACCGGATCCAGCGAATAATCATTGGGAAGATACACCTCATTTAGAGATAATATTTCATTACACGAGTATTTCGAAATAAGATTTTCTAAAGCTAATAAATCATTCTTGAATGGATGAGAAACTTGCGCGGTGTACATCTAAAGAGTAAGTAACTAAAGAGTGCTGCCGTGTAGAATTTTGTAACTTATTCCTGACCTCTATTACGATGCTCACTACGGTGCGCAACCGTCCCGTACACGGTTCTTATTGGGGACAATCCGAAAAGCAAACACGGTCAGAAATAACAAAAAACGGACGTAATATCAAACAACGCACGCAATACACATTGACTGCGGTGATTAGGAAGGAATCCGGGGGCGGGAGGAAGAGGAGACGACGAACGGAGTCAACAAAACAAGGAGGCGCCTTCACAAACAAGCCAGTAGCCGGGAGAGAGAGTCTTATCGTCACCTGCTCCCTCACCGTCTCACAATCGTAACGCGTCGGCAGTGATAACTGAAGCGGGCTCCGTCACACCAGGTGGAAGGGCTGGATGGAAGGTTAAAAGGAAGACCTTGTGTGCAACGCAAAGACGCTTACGGAAGGTAGAGGTGAAGGTGGCGGGAGGTGGTAATCGCCTCAGCCGTCGGCCGAGGCGATTGCCGAGAGGGACACATGGGGACGGCAATACCTCTTCGGCCCGGACACCCCAACCCTCTCCCGCCCCGAACCAAGAACCTCCTCGCCAATCGCTCCTCAAGGGTAAACAAGAAGTGTAACCATGACCTTTTTGCCTCCGCTGTCGGGCGGGAACAAGTCAATATGTGCGTATGGTCTAATTCCTCGGAAACAAGATGTGACAAGGTTTGCTGTCCCTAACACATCGTTCATAGGAACCACCAGTGACGCCAATCATGCTTCGGTCAACAACAAACGAATTTTTTTTAATCCGTAAGAAAAAACAAAGAAATCTATTAGAACTTTCATGACATTTACCCTGAAAAAATATAATGGTATCAGCAAACATTTTCTCAAGAAATTGCAATATTATAATTTCAGTGGGGAAGAGAATGTTTTACTTCTACTATGTGGACTCAAACTAATATATTTTATAGACTCGGACTGAAGGTATTTACCGGATTATCAGTCATTCAAAAGGAATCGTTTATATCTATAGCAATATCTGGTAAATGAGTTTTAATTTTTAAACACATTTTCCATGGCTTTCCAATAGTACCAATAATTACTTAGGAAGCCTCTTAAGAAGTCATTTCGAAAGCAATTATTTGGGGGTACTTAATGTACAGAGAGAAGCAACCTGTTTAGGCAGGAAAAATGAACATGTAAATCACCCTTAGTATGTTCCCCAAGTATTCTTTCGTATAAATAACGTAAACACTATGCAAAAAGCAGTTATATATGATAGCAACATAAGAAATCAGAGCACGTGAAGCTACAGCTTTGTGTGAAAATCCACTTGAAGATGTGGATTTTCAATATTAGCAATATATTTCATCTCTTTAGCGATATCTCCATATTTAACATAACAATGATGTCCTACGCCGACGCATTATCCACGATATAATTTGAGCATGCCTGGAAAAATAAGAACATGTTTTAAATTTCTTCGCGTATACTCGTCATTAATGAAGTATCGTTATTCACTAGATAAATCAGGGGATCATGTTAAAAACGAATATCACAATGTTATCCGAAAAACTAGTAAAAAAAAGAAAAACCTTATAACTTACTTGTCATTCTTGAAGGGAATAAGCTAAGTAGTAGAGTAGTATTTTTGTTTATAGGGTGCTTCGACGGCTATGGTCATTTCGCACCTCTTCCAGTCATAGAAAAACCCAATC
>WURS02082132.1:0-10175 GCA_011762765.2 Rhinocypha anisoptera
ATGTGGGTTTGGCGACGGATGGAGAAGGTGAAGTGGACAGAGAGGAAAACGAACGAAGAAGTTTTGAGAATGGTAGGTGAGGAGAGGCGTTTGCTGTGAGGGATCCAAAAAAGACAGGAAAGGTGGATGGAAGGGGTACTCAAAGCCAATGGGTTATTAAAGGTTGTAATAGATGGTAGAATGTTGGGTAAGCGGGGTATGGGTAGGAAGAGAATAGAGATTTTTGATAGGGGATAGGAAGTATGCATATTTGAAGAGGGATTATAGTTAGATGTTATGCGGTCAACCTAAGCTAATACTCATCAAAAAACCTACCTTAACAGGTAGATTACCCTTTCATTATCATCATTTAACTGAAGCCACTTTTCTATTGGTCCCTGGGCCTGGGAGACGGAATTTGGAACATCTAGTCCTAACTTGGGACTGAGAAACTCCTGTTGCCCGTGTCACTTAACTCGCTCTGGGGTCGCAGTTGAGGGCTTCTTAATATTCGCGTTCGTCGGCCGCCAGCGCCTCCCATCCACGGGTGGGGTGGGGTGGAGGATGGGATATGACTGGAGAGGGGGATGGGAGCGCAGGGGAATAGGGGGAGGAGAGGGGGCAGAAGGGGATCGAGCAGGTGGCGGGCGAGCAAGGCTTGTGTAACGACATGCAAAGTCGGAAACCGCTGGAGAGAGAGAGAGAGAGAGAGGGAGGGGGGGAGGGAGGGAGAGGAACCTGTCTCGCCTCGAATTTTCCTCCGAAGGCACCTTATCCGATTCAGTTTTCCAAAAGGCTTCGATGTCTCTCTGAAAAGGCCTCTTCCTTTGGCAGTGGGCACGCGCGTCTCCATCGTTTACAGTGGTGACGCTTTGTTATTTGGTGGAAACGAATGAGGCATTTCAAAATTATAATGTTGCCATCCCCTGACATAAAACGACACTTCCTGATCCAATTAAATATTTTGCTTTTAAATATCACTTCTTTATGATTGAATCCATTATTATACTGCCGATACTTTATGAGGCGGTTTCAATGTTACCTCGGAACTCCCCATTCAGCCACTTCACGACGGAGACATGCGAGAGATGAGGATAAGATTGCTACGTCCAGCAAATGGCAAAATACTACACATGTGTAGGAATTGCTTTAGTGCATTGAGTGCAGGTTTGTAATCCTAGCTCATATTCTTTAAGAAAATAATTTTTTCCTTCCTGAATTAAAAAATCAAAGAAATATGTAATGCATAAAATTTGATTTTATAGAAAAAATGTGCAATTTCAAAAAAATCTCATCGTTTGTAGGTTTTTCGAGCATCGTGTGAAACTATAAAAAAGAAAAAAATAGAGTTTGTCTATTCGGAATGTCACACCGGATTGTCATTTCTGCTCACCCTAATCTGTACTAATGAAACAAGAATGCCTTGTGCTATAACTGCTCCTATCAACCAATTTCAAAAAACACCAGTACAAATAAGGGATTGATAGATTTCATCTCATTTAGGTGAATGATATTCATGAATAACCAATTATTAGTTAAATATACAGACGTGCGCTCTGAGGAAATAATCATTATGTATGTAGGTGGGCAATAAAGTGTTATTTGTGGAATTGCAAAGTTTCATTTATCCTATCCATCATGAAGGAGTTCCACAGAGTAGAGCCGAGTATGATTTCCTATGATTTCCTATAGTGAAACAATAATATAATTTTCTATAGTGTTAATATTTCATAAAATAATTCGTTGCAAAATAACAGTTCTACACGTTAAAAGATTCATGCGGAAATATTATGACCAGGGCAAAGTGCCCACGAATGAAGTTGCTTTAAAAGCTATCTAGTGGTTTCCGCACTGTCATATGCATTTGAGAATTTTATGGGCTAGTGTGTCTTTCGCTTGATTTGATTGATTATTCTTAGAGTAGAGCCCTTTAATTTAAAAATCAAATTTCCCTTAACTAGTAACACATAGGTCGATGAATTGAAAATAATGAATGATAAAATTTTAAGACACTTCCGTTATGAGTTTCCTTCCTTTAGTACTGCCCTCTTCCGAAAAATGGAACAATTATGCACAATTAAAAAATTAAATAGACGCTTATCTGCCTGTCAAAAAGTTTATCATAATTTTCTGAACTCGGCAACTCATTTGTTCACATGTGTTGGATGATTTTCTTATTAATGGTGGGTCAATACAAACTAATGTGCTGTCAGAAAACTTCTGCCATAAGCGTAAGGGGCCACTAGTTTGCAATGGGAAACACCTGGATAAGTTCCTCCCGAGTCTGCAACTCCATGCAAGTTCGAAGAAGCGCGCGAGTGATGGGAATTTCGAAAGCGCTAACAGAAAAATGAGTTCCCGGAGAAATTCACGAATTCCAATCGATCCTCGGAGAAGCGCTTTCATTCCGCCGTCCATATATCGCTTTGGGAAAGGGGAAAGCTCCAAATAAGATCCGTTATGGAAACAATGATATGAAAGGAGGGATTTCGGAGCACGATTTCGTCTGAAGCTCATTTTTGAATTTTTCAAGATACGTCAATGCGCTATGAATCAATGTTGAAAAGGATTGACGGTATTTGAAACCACTAACCAACCGAGTGCCCGACGCTTAAAATTTCTCTTGTCTTATGAATTGACTCTCACCAAGATCGAAAACATATAAAGCTCGGAGATTCAGAATGGATCATAGGAGGGCTAGTTTTAGCAAAAAAGGAATCGGTACAATGTCCCTTTGTCTTCCCTAGAGAAGGACGATCTCCAATTGGAAACGTATTTGTACAATCCCTTCCCGCATTTGTTTTGAGCTGTGTAAATGAGCAAATATACCTCAGGCCAGTGAGTTATTTTTACCTCCAGTGGAATAACATTCTCCTGGAGGTAACTGTCAAATGAAATAAGCCTTCTTCATGTGATTCGATTATCCAAGGAAACAAAAGAGTATGAAGAGCTTTTCAATTGTTCGTCTCCAGGCGTCAGAAGAGGCAGAATCAGACACCTCGCATTAAACCAAGCTGAGTCAAACAAACGAATGTTTTCCCTTTACCCATAATAGCTGCAAACAAAGATTATTTCCGCTGCTCGTACCTTCGCCTTTCGGTCAATACTACAAGCGCCGTTACCAACCGTCGTATTTCGTTCAAATAAACCATGGACACTCTATCCTGAAACATGTCTTTGCAATGAATTTTCTGCTAATCAACCCTCACCTCGTCTACTACCGCCTGCATTAATATTCATTATGAGCGCTTCACTTACTGACAAACGACTTACTTTTCTTCGATTGCGAGAACCGCAACTCCGCGTCCTGGTGGTATCTCTTGTATAAATAACGCAAAAGGAAGTGACTAGCAGATGAACGATGAGTGAAATTGCGAAACAAGTGAAACGAGCGAAATATTTCCTCTCGGAGTGAAAAGTTCACACTCCAAGAATGACAGAATTCTGGGACGTCGACATCACTTCAATATTTAATCACTGATCATTGCCCTTCGCCTCTTCGTATCTGTATTTACACTTCCATGTGAGATGCCTTCAGACTGTTGTGTTAAAATGACGCTCTGGCCACATGAAAAACAGCCTCACTTATTCTAAAATCCACAATAATTTCCAGCCGTTGGTACTATCAAGTGAACGATTTAAAGTGAACACCTGACAAAAACATATGAAAAGAGAAGCGTTCGATCTCCATTAAAACAATCTCTTTTGACTTATCAACCAAATAATTATGTTTTAACCTCCCTGATAATTAATTTTCCTGCATTCATACCAAAATGGCGGCCAAACGTGTGTAACATACATTAAGAAGGACCATGACGTTGGCGACTTACTCAATAACAGTTTCTTGGATTGGTGTGGAAGATCCCCCCAACTGTGCCTTATTCGCCTTGAAATGGATTTAACTCCTTATAATCCTAAATCAAATTACCGGTTATTAAAAACAGTATTTTTCTCCAATCAAGATGGTTGGCACAGCTCGCTTTATGGCTAAAAGAAAACGAATTGCACCGCCTTCCGGCCATTTTCGTGGTAATTAATATCTATGCAAGGGTATCTTGTCTGTTTCTCAGTTCAATCACTGCATAAAGAGGACAAGTAGACAAAACCGCTGAAGGAATTACGCCAAAAATGTGACTGGACGTGACTAATACCTAGTACTGGCTCGGTCGAAATTCACTAACAAGATCCCAACAATAAAATTAAGTTAATTGAGCAGCCAGTTAAGCTGTTATATGATTTTGCTCGTGACAACGAGAAGGAAATTAAATCGATCGTGAGCAGGGAGAGATGAAAGAGGAAGGGAAAAAGGCGGATGGACATGGATGATTTCAATAAATGGCACCACAGGAGTTTTGAGTTCCACGAGTGTCAAGTGGGAAGCCAACGGCGAAGAGCGATAAGTTTCGGGGTGGGACTAATCGGGCGTATTCGGGGGGCAAAGTGGTCTGTCGAATACGAGAGCGGAAGAAGACACCTGAAATACACGGAATTGGCACCCACGCCTGCATATAATGGTTAAAGGATTTCGAATAAGCAGGGTTCCCGCCTCTCGGTGCCCCTCGAGGGTTACGTACATCCGCTCCGGCACCGGGCGGCCACAAATTACATGATTTTGGGCCAAACGGGGGTGGCCAGCCCACCCACCCCCCTTTTACCTACCGCTCTCGTATCTCCTTCCGTCCCGATAACCACCGTTTCTGGGCAACACCCCTCTTCCTTTCGTCCCTCCGCCCCCCACCCCCGAACGCAAACAAACGCTCTGGAAGACGACACCCGAAAAAGAGCGACCGGCAGCCAATTTCCCGAAGCCACGCCGCTCGCCGCGTTCGCCCTTCCCGGGTCGACCCCCTCCCTTCACTCGCCGCCGGGGGCCACCCCTCCAATTCCCAGGCTGAAATGTCGAAAAAGCAAAAGGCTTCGCTTCCTTCCCGAGCACCGCGAAACGCTCTCCCGCGCGTGAAAACTTTCAGGCCACGGATGGGTTCACAATACGTATAGTATATAAGGGGACAGTTTTTTTTTCCCGGACGAGGCGCCGATGCCGAACTTGTAAAACGCACCACGGTGACTGCACAAATCGCGCGCATGCCGATTTGCTGGCGGAAAGGCGATTTGCCGGCGCGGAGGAGGAGGGGAGGGGTGCGCGCGGGAGGAGGGGAAGAGAAAATCGATAGCAAACGACGCGCCTCGCTGTGGAACCGATTTCCCCCACCGTGCGGGGAGGCGAAGAAGGCACGGCAGCTCCCACACTTGCGCCTTCTGCCGACGTCCCACGCTGCGTGCGTTTCACCTCGGTTTGGGACGCACCGAAAGAAACTTCAAATTCACCGGTGAATACCATAGACTACCTCCGTGACTACGCAAGTCTCATTACCGAGCAGAGAAAGTTTTACAGAAGCCCACTGTGGCGACAATCCTTCCGTTTATTTTCTCCCGGACTTCAATACGCGGAAATCGGGCTTCGCTACTACTGCTCGTCATTTCATGTGCCGAGTCGGGTGGAAGGCAGAGGTTTTGACGTTAAGCTTTCTCCGCGGAATCGTCTTTTCTAAAACTGAGCGATTTAAGTAAGCTTAGAAATAGACTGAGAACAGTGACAAGGGGCTTGATTCGACCTCTTGAGGATGCCGCTGCCGGGGAAAGTAAAATGGAACGAAAGGTGAGAAATGGGAAGAGAAAAGTATTACCTTGAATGGTGACGGGCGAAAATAATTGAGAGTGAACTTATTCCCACACGTTTCTAACACACGGGATCACCCTCGATGTATTTTGGCTCCCCGAACCTTCTTGCGCCTCCTCTCGCCATCAACCCGTAAATTTCCAGAAGAAGTGAGAAAATTCAACCCTCGCAAATATTCACCCTTAAAGCTGTGAACTGTATACAGATGTGAAAAATAATGCTTACCATTAAAGACAATAAAAGGCAAACCAATAGAGTTAGGCTGTTCGAAATTACCTGCTAATTTTTTCCCCCAGAATATATTTCTTACTTTGGTCCATTTGTTTTGGCATATTATATTACAGGAAAGTATTGTAATTTTTACTCATTGGCAATGCTTCACTTCCACTACATTAGTTTCATTCTAGAATACAAAATGTGGGTGATTATATCACAGACAATCCTCGGGAAGAGCTAACGACGCACAGAGATCTGCTAACAACTTTCTTTGTATTCTGATTGTGGCATTAATGAACGTCAAGAGTGTAAACTTGCTTTAACGGGGACTCTTCATTTCCGATGTGAACTGCCACGGTATAATCGACCCAAAACTTTTGAACTCACTAGCATCCGGGGCAGACGGTCGTCCGGCTCTTCCAATAACCGTGCGATGCGCAAGGGAAAGGAGGAAAGGGAGAGAATTATGTTTTCGCTGTAAGAGAGGAGGCGAAGGGAAACGTGGGAGAGATTAAAGGTGGTGGACTACTTCACAAAAAAACCTGCTGGGATAATGATAGATAATTTTTTCCGAAGTGATTTTCAGGTGGGATAAATGGGTTATCGGGGCTGTTCAAAGTGTATCCTTTATTGGTAGAATTATTATCAATACTTCGTGAAATTTTCCAAGGTACGTCCGCCACATCAAAAGGTGGGCATCCGGGCAGATTAGTTCCTATTTTCCTAGGCTAAGCGAATCATACGAAATTGGCCGTTAGTAGTTATTTCGGGCGGCGCGTGACTTCTTTGGTCATTTGCGGCAGTTTAGGGTAGACGGGTGATTAGGGGCAGACCGGGAATTATTGAGAGAGAGGCAAGGAAGAAGGGAGGAGAGAGAGAGAGAGAAGCAGCGACTCCTCATCCGGCAACAGCCAGCTCGCAAAAGAAATAGGCCCGAGTAGTCGAGAAGACTCACACTTACGAACCGACGGTCAAGATCGCCATTTTGTGAGAGAGACTATCCGTCATCGCGGAGGTCTACTGAAGAGTAACGAAATTAATACGATCAAGAGGAAAAATTTTCCCTTGCCTTCTGATTGAGGACATCGTGGGAGGCTGTGTATGAGGAAGTTTCCAACCCAGAAGGTAGAGGTATATGCAATTGAGGAAGGTAAAAATATTTAAAATTTAATAAACCACAGTTTTAATGCTACGAGAATTTATGAGATGTTTTTACCAGCAGTGAATTAATTGATGACAGTGGAAAGAATTGGGCGCCGACCGGGTTAGCCTGGGGGTAGCGCAATTGCCGGCTAACCCAAAGGTCGCGGGTTCGAGTCCCGCCTACGGTATGGTTATTGTGTTTCTCCGATAGGGTTTTTTCTATCATTTGAAGAGGTTAAAAATGAAAATAGCCGTCGAAGCACCTAAAAGCAAAAATACTGCTACTACCAAGAATTGGGTAATGTTTTATTCAGATGCTTTGGATACACAAACAACTGAAAAAATAAGCTAGAATAAATCCAGCAGTAATCAGGCCTAATGTGCGATTTATTCCGTGAAAATAACACTACCTATGAACAAGAAAAACTGGCTCAACAAATAGCAGGGTGGACTGTACTATGGAAATGACCGTATGGTTCAGGTTTGATTTAGTTGATGAGTTAGATCGGGTACGGTGTAGAGAAATTAGATTTGCTAAGTGGCGTAATAACAAACGTAGTAAGTATCACGGGGTTAGTGGAGTAATTAGGCTTGGAGACACTCGTTTATCGTTACGATAATTTGAGGTTGAAATACAAGTTAATTCTTCAGGGTTCATATGAGAAAGGTCACTTTTGATTCAAAGGCGTATTTCAAATCTCATCGTAGAATGGTGGATTACATTATAAATATATAATGAGATGGAAAAACCTTAGAAATCTTAGGTATAAGAGAAATGACTTTTAGCGAACATGAAGGGTATTCATAATTAAAGAACATAATACGTGTAGATATGATTATTATGATGATTGCTAGTATAAAAATTAGAATATGCGAGTTATCTCCTAGATATCCTTAAATGCATCTTAAAATTTACCTTATAAATTACAAAAAGTGTATTTGGATATTAATTAACCACTAAAAAGTATTAAAGATTCAGACATGAGGTAATGGAAGGAACACATCTTCTTTCATTAACCACTAAGAGTTATAGCATGAAAATTATTGTATTTGTCACAAAACTAATGCATAAGTGCACATAATAATGCTTGGCTGGTGTGGACTCATCCCAAATATAAAATTGGTATTACTTATTGATTACAAGATTTAAAAATTGCATAGCGAAAAAGAAAATAATGAAAAAATTCGAAAGATGTCTAGGTGAACTAAATAAATGAAATGCAATACCAGAAGAAACACTCGGAAAATCTCAGAATAGGAATATGAAAATATGAGATATACGCATCTGGCATTGACTGTTCTATTATTCTATTAAACGCTTTCAATAGCAAGTGTTATCTGAGAATTATAATTCAGCACATTGCTAAATTTGCTTAGCATTTCATTTAGGGAAGGTCGAAGCCGAAGACAGCGTCACTTGTCCAGTCCCAGCATTTCTATTTTATCCTAGCTGAAGTGGTATCAAGATTAGTTCTCCACCGACAATTTTTTTACTCCACGAGCCTCATAAATGGTTCTAGGGCTCTTGGGTGATGGATTGACCTCCAGGAACAGGCAGGAGAGCTGTTTAAATTCCGGGAATCGAGCCCAATCTTGGCTTGAGCCTGGTTGGGAGATTTTACTTTAAAGACATTTCACCAAACCAGTTTCATCATTTCAAAAAATAAAAAAAGTAGCGCAAGAGATTTGTGGCACATTTTTCTGTGTAGCTTACGAACTTCGTCACTTAACTGAACTTTGACTATGGAGCGTAGACTGGCAGAACGTTGATAGTGATCGGGAAGTTGATATTATGGCTGCTGAGAGCATAGAATGATCATTTTCCAGTGCCGCCTCATATACATGTATCTTTGTGTGGAATTCACTCATAATTACGCTAATTAAATCTCACTATCCTTCTAAAATGAATGTAACAGGGCATATACGATATTAATGCATACCAAGAATTCATTTGAGTTACTCGCGACACATTTTTTGCCACTAGCCGTGGATCGATAAATGTATATTGCCACGCTTGCTCCTTTTAAAAGTTGAGGAGGTTCGTGGAAACCATTGGCAATGCCATTTATTTTCGGCAGCATTTCACTCCACAGATTATTTTTCAAAGATCACACAGAAATGGCATGGCAGACATAATTAAGGCAAAAAAAATATACTCCGCCACGCAGGCCAATGTGAGCAGCGTGTTTCGTCAGTTGCAATTACACTCGCAAAACTACCAACACCCACTTACAGTAAAATGAAACGGAGCGAGTGAACGGTATCAAATGTGAGGATCGGGATGAGCGAAGTCCAGAGCCGTGTGAAGGAGTCACCCAACAATTATTATTACGCCGAAGGGAAAGGAGAAGCGAGATAGAGAAGCGGAGAGAGAGAGAGAGAGAGAGAGAGAGAGACAATGGATTAATGGCAGTGATGATTTTCCCCACTCGCAAAGATAAATGAAGAAGTGCCAACAAACCTTGGAACGATAATTCCTACTTCGACAGGACTCTAATTATTGTAATTCGTACCCTTCGAACTTTCGAAAAAACATAAGGCAGTGTAAAGTATAATTATTTCACGCCAATGTTACATTTCCAAAGGTAAAAGGAAGAGTAATCTAGGTTTTTCCGGGGTGGTGACCGACCAAGCATAGCCATAGACTCCTTTCTTACGGCGCCTCGGACAACCCCGGCTCCTGTCCGTCCGACTCCATCCGCCGACGGGCGGGAGCTGACACCGTTCCACCCCCGCTCCATACGGAAGCGACGAATTTTACCCTGCCTACGGATGTGTGGAAGCAGCATTTAAACGTTATGACGGAGCACTCTCTAAGAATTCTCTTTTCCGGGCAGACCTTACGATCCGACAGTCTATGCTCGTCAACCACATGGCACGCGCAAAAAAATTGTAGGGACAGATTAGGGGGCGGGTGCCGAACGGAATTTGGCCCTCCGAAAAACTCCCCAGACCGTTCCTAGGTTTGACACCAATCGATATCATAGCTAAAATTACGAAGGTGACTGCATATTTAGAAGTTAATTCTCATTTTCCTGGTCATTTTAAAAATTAGATTCGTCATCTACCTAAAATAGGATTGAAGTAGGGTAAGTAAAAACACTTGTGATTCCACTCGATATTTTATTTTAACACGACCTAGGTTTCGACACGTTGT
>WURS02082143.1:0-10175 GCA_011762765.2 Rhinocypha anisoptera
TCACAAATCTAGCTGCTCTTCGCTGCACTCGATCCAATTCCAACACTAATCCTGTCTCATGAGGGTCCCACACACTCAAGATGAGTCCTAACTAGTGAAAAGTAACTGCGCACCTTAACCGTCTCATTACATTTTCCTAGTACCCGTAACTAGAATTAGAACTACCTAGCTTCATCGTAACTTAATTCATCTTTAAATCGGCACACTTTCTACGTCCAATTACTCTATCTGAAATACATATTCTTTCCCTCCATTACAGACCTCGATATCTCTTAAGACAATAAAATCTAAATCCTATCAATTCCCCTCCTACTGCAAGTATACTCTCATAAAAGTCTTCGATGGCTCTTCGAACAACTTCCCCCTTGTCCATTTGCAGAAATGAGTGATTTATGATAAAATAAATGTGGCACAACCAGTCGAGACGGTGCTCTCCCCCTCTAATAACCAATGTCCTTGGCTTGTAGTCAGAACGTTGGTTTATCTATAAGGGCAACCCAACCTGTATCTTCAAATATAAACAGTTCTCGCAGAAATAAATATATTAGTTTTATAATATTTTGCGCACAAAAAACATGACAAATATACTATTATACTACCATACATTATATATTTCCTTTACTGCGGGATTCAACTAGTATTTATCCTTTAATTTTGAATATTGCTTAGCTGCAGACCTCCATTATTCCCTATTTATACCTATATAATTTACTTTTTGTAAAACTTCCCATTCCCTTTTCTTTAGACAAGTCGACATTCAGATTTAGGCAGTTTTCTCTGCTCATTTTGCTAAATTTTTCTCTTCATTATAACATATATCCCTCCTTCTACGAATCATCCTCATATCATACTCGATTTGATATTTTCCCCGTGTATATGATTCTTAGCATTCACTTCCATCACCATTTTGTTAAACCTACATTTCTTTCCCGTTTGTGTCTGACCATTAGACCTGCATTACCCCGTCGCGAATAATTTTCAACTATATATTCTGCTAAGTACACCCTTTATACTAATTTTAGTATTTTACTCCTTAATAAATATGCATTTTTGGATTGTTACACCTGAATTAACAGTTTACTATCTTTCGGAATAGTTTAAGGATTCCCCTCGCCTCTATCTTCCTCTTTCTCACACTCTAGATCATTAACCTGCTTCATTTGGAATTCCGTACACGCCTCTAGTAATAATGTTACTTCCTGCAAGTTTCCATTTCGGCGTGAGCCAGCCAGACTAAAGAACTAGTCCTTTGGAATGAGGGTATTGAACGCTAGGCCAAACCACCTCTATTTATAAGTTTATGCGGGCATACTTACTCCTGCTGTGACGGTTTTACCTCTAATTAAGTTTATAGCATAAAGGTGGAGTATAGTCTACCTGAAATTGCCGTTTGATATAGCCTAAGCCAAAAGTATATCATTGTGCAACAGGAAAATCATATCATGGATACCGGAAAGCTTAGGATAGAGCAGTGGTTAACCTTGGGGTTAACCCAACCATTAAAACTAACGTATCCTATTTCGCTATCTACTACGATAGATCAAGGGTTTCCAATTACGAAAATAGACGACATTTGAATGATATGTAACAATTAATACGTAAAAGTCTTCTTCTCGTATCTTTCTGGGATTAGACACTTCTGCCTGTTCCGGCCTCACTTATCATTATTGTTATCCAGTAGTTACAAGTTGACCCTCTGGTCAGGCGGTAAAATAAATTTTCATTAATCACAAAACTTACAAACTATTACAACAATTACTTTTAAAAAAACATAACTTACAGAAAATCACATAAATCGCAAGGAAGATAGGAATTAGATAAGAATATAATTTTAAGAAGAAAACATATAGCAATGCATAGAATAACGTACATAAAAACAATCCCTTCACAGCCCCTTAAAATTCATTTCAATCATCAAACAAATAATCAAACAAAGGATCTAAAAGCCTAATGAGGTATACAGTTTTTATATTACATGTTTCCTGCATCTCCCCTTTAAAATGTTGATGGTACTTGGAAAGGGCTCAAATAGCTTTGCAGGTAAGCTATCCCAGGCCTTCCTACACTTCTTCTTCCAAGGGGTTTATACCACATAACCTTCTTCGGGATTCTCTCTGGAGACATATGTATTGCATGTTCCCTCCACCTTTCCTCATAATACGTTAGTCTCTCCGTCACTTAGCGCACGTTTAGTTCTAGTCTTATATCGTCATTCCTTATGTGGTCTATTTTTTTTAAAGCTTTCACCAATCCAAGAAATTTCATCTATAATGTTTCCATTTTCCTCAGTTATGCCTCTCTCGGCACCCATGATTAGGATCCGTACAATGAAGTTGACACTGCCTTCACATTATAGAATTTAATTATATTAAAAATTAACTCTTCACAAGCTACACCAACTCACACTCGAATATAAATTTAAAATCTCTATACTAAAAACCAAAAACTTGGCATTCCTGGGGAATGACCTAATAAGAACAAAAATTATAAATGGAAATGAATCATTGGAACAGGTGTCACATTTTAAATATCAAGGTTTTGACGAAACATACGAGGAAGATAAATATTTAACTAACAAAGTCAATAGCTATCAAAAACTTGTGGAACAATAAGGCGAGCGCCAAAAGGGAAACCACAAGAGAAACAAGTTAAATTCTATGACATGATAATGACTGTATAGATTAATTGGACTTTGTGAACTTCTTTTCGCATATTGATATTTAGACCAAAATGGCGTCGCATTTTAGTAAATTTAACGCCTGAATTATAGATGGCAATTCCGATTCGATTCATTCGGAAATCGATTATTTTAATACGCTTCTCAATTATTTTGAATCGATTATTGTGATCCGATTCTATTTAGATCAATTTCCTTTCCGATTCTTTTCAGTTCCGATTACTATTCGATTGCGATCTTGATTCAGATCAGATTCCGATTCACTTACCATTCCGATTCAGTTACGATTCCGATTCAGTTATGATTTTGATTCAGTTGCGATTCTGATTCAGTTACGATCTCGATTCGGTTATGATTACGAATAGAATCGATTCACACAATGCGATCCGAATCGAATTGGTCGAATTGATTCATTCCTTGAAATCACCCATAACTAGCCGGAACTTTTTACATAGTATACCATATCTTGTTCCTTGTGGGATGATGAGCGCAGGTGAAAGATCATTGAGGTGTGGGTGTGGTGAAGGATGTAAAAGTGAAGAGATAGAACGACAAGGGAAAAAGAGTGAAGAATGGAAGAGGAAAAGAGGCGATTGTAGCGGTGAATTGGGAAGGGTCGTGAAAAGTGATTGGGAGGGATGGGTTGTTGAAGGCTGTCACAGTGGTTGGATTGTTGGGTCTGAGAGGAAGAGGCAGAAAAAAAATAAGAAGCATTTTTAAATAGAAAGAAGAAACGTAGGTTGTATATAGAAATGAACAGGGGCGGTACAGTAACCATACCCCAGGGCGGGGTATGATTACTGTACTTTAATTAGTCAGTGAAAAAATTTACTGTAACCGGTAGATCAATAATCATCATAAAATTTGGAGGAGTAATTTTTTATTTAAACTGACCAAACACAGCACCAGGCCAATTTTGGTGGAATAATATAACAATGTAAAACGAGGTTGAAACACATAATTCCATTTCCTAGGTGTATAATGAAAATTCACCCAGAAAGGAATCAAGTCGCTACCTCCGAATTGGCAGACGAGGACATTACCCCGCCGTCACCGAGGTTGGAATTAAATTATTTAACTATTAAAATGATATTTGTACTGATTAATGTGAATTGTTTAAAGAAGTGGTGCTTAAAGAACATCATAACTCATCTGTTAACAAAGTCAGTGAGTTAACAGGTGGTAGCATTGCTCATATTTCAACGTTACTGTGAATTTTTTAACCGTAACTTCATAATATGTTAGTTAATGTAACTCAGTGACTTGAAGCGAGGAACTCAGTATTGTTTTCCTCATTATAAATAATTCGTTTGATAATCAATTCGATCGATTGAATTGTATTTTACTTACTTTTCCCCTGAGTTTTTAAGGGCCTTTAAAAAGAACACCTTAGTCCGACCTTAAGTTAATTACAGCAATCTCTACATACCTGCACACTTTTCTTCTTCCATCATTCTGTTTATACCGCCTTTTTCCTTAATGACATTCTGATTTATATTATACCTCAAAATCTCATTGCTTCTTAGTATCCGTTTCTTCCACATTTCTTGCCCTCTTCGAATTTACGCTAAAAACTCGAACCTCGCCTATAATCCGTATCGCGCCTACATATTTTTTTCTGTCTTATTCTTGCATGCCCATATCTCAAAATCTCCTAACCTCCGCTCATCCTTCTTCCTCAAACACTATCTTTCGGAGCCACTTAAGGCCAATTTCCATAGAAGACTTGCCATTGGCATTAAAAAATGTCTTTTAAGAATCCCTTTATAAATTGATTTCTCTTATTTAAATGCCCATTAACCATGTCTCTCAGCTATAATGGTCCGATAAAGTAAAGGTCTCCTATCTCGATGGTTCACTTTCGAAAATCTCTTTTATTTCATCTTCTTATACCTAATATCCTTTCAGCCTCTTACATAAGTCATTTAACGCTCTCAAAATGGTAGTGCTATGGACGACTGTCAAAATAGTGCTTGTTTATCTGCGACACAATGTGAAATAACACAGGTCGACTAAATTATATAACAGGCACGTAAATATTTGTTTCCGAAGCAAATTGGTGCACTGAGTCCAAATCTCATCGCAGAATTGCGGCATAACGTTAGGATTTGAAGGTATTCTAACCTAAAAGTACAAAAATAGCCGTTTATCTCCATGTTTCAATGTTCAAATTCCTTGCTAGAAGGATATAATTTCAAAAATACATTAAAATGGTCATTTTTTCACATTCAGGTTAGAATATGTCAAAATACTGACCTGTTGCAGCAATTCTGCGTCCATATTACTAAGTAATTCATCCGATTTCTCGTATTATCTAAGATATTTTGGTTATGTTTTGTAAGGTGTGTCAATTGAACATACACATTTAAGTATTTGTATGCTATACAAACATCTATATACTGTATATTGGTAAAATAAATCGTATCAATGCTCTCAAAAACGAAAGTTTGACGGAAAGAGTTGTACTTGTACGACTTAAAATTTGGTTTTTGGTGGTAAATTTCTCTGCCACCAGTATTGACCTCCTAGAACTACCCTAATACGGCTATTTTTGCACTTTTGGATTAGAATATCTCCAAATACTGGCGCAATGTGATGGCACAATTGGAAGGTCTCATATGGATTCAACGAACCAAATATTTTCGGGAACGAATATTAAGTTCCATTTTATATTATGTTTCAATTCATTGTTCTACCACCGTAAAATAAACTAATTCCAATCCTCCCTCTTTAAGCATTTCCTCAGAATTCAATTTGGTAGGGATGACAGCATACGATCCCCTCTCTTGCCTCTAATAATTCTGATGATTTTACTTGTGAAACTATAGCCGTTTCTGATGAGATGCGTCTTCCTTGTCATTGGTTCATTGGGATATCCATTTCACCGAACCATAACCAATAGCAATATCTTCAAATAAAGTAGTGTTGTTTCATGCTTCGCCATAATATTTTTTATACATCTTTCAACTTCTTCGTTGGACGTCCTGTATTATGCTTTTATTTTCATTTTTGAGTGACATTTTTAAGCGTTATGATATATACCATTCTTACTTTTTAAAGGCCTGTCTTACTAAATAGTTGGGGGTGAAAAACTAAATAAAAACCTTTTTAAAAATTAAATTACTCGAGGATATTACTTTTGGCTATCAATCGTCTGATTTTACCGAATATATTTTTTTTATGATTTGAAGATGACAGTGAAGTAAATCTTCTAGTCTCAGTCGTCTTTTCGAAAAATAAACGACTGTAGCAGGTAACTCGTTTTATATCTGGAAGGTGAATATCGCGTTTTATATTCACAGCGCTGGAAAATGGATAGCATCCGTTTGAGATTTCCGTCGTAATGTCTTATTTTCTTTAGGTGGACTGGTTCATTAGCACTTTGGATTTTAAGGACCACTGTTTTTTGCTAAATGGCCTGATGCGTCGAAAAAAGTGTTCATAGAAAAGACTCCTTTCATGACATCAGAGGTTTACTCAGAGGAAACTTCGTTCATAGTTCAAAAGCATAAATGACCAGTGCTTCAACGGCTGTCCTTGCTGCGTCAACGGTAGACCTTCGTATATTGATAATACCGTTGTTAAAGGCATTTTCATGACTTCAACTTTCTTTTGCATTTGATTAGGACGAACAGGACTTTGAAATCATTCCGCACTTAGTTCCTCTCATAGTTTTTACTGAGAAGCTGTATTTATCTATTTTCCCCTCTCATTACGTAGGCTCACGCAGATTTTTTAAATTCAAAGCTTTCACTTTCTGCAATAAGAATTTCAAATGTCTAGGGATTTTAACTACTTTGATGCTTACATAGGGTTTATTTTTTTATTTTTTTTATTTTTATTTGTTGTGATTAATTAATCTTAGTACATGAATACAAGATAGTCCCACTTCGATGAAATTGGAGTGGTGTCGTATATCTATAGTGTTTATTTCCTCATCTCATAACATTCTTTTTTACCTCCTTAGTATCAATTAAATCTATCCGTATTCTTATTTTGATGTCATATAATAAAGAAGAAGAGTAATCGGCCAGTTAACGTTGTTTTTGATCCTACATACATCCTACCACCTATATTTCTCTCTAAAATACCTTTTTTCTCCTTCCGGTACAGTATTCCATGCTTTAACATTGTCCAGTCAATTTTCCCCTTATTGTAGTTATACTTTCATTATTCTCTTTCTATTCCTTTTATTCTTATTGGTCTATTCACTGAATGAGTGAATTGTGAAATAAAGGAGAAAAAAATTAGTCGGACGGTGCTTAGTGGTCTTCTGGCTTTGATCGCTGTCCTCCGTCCGTTATCATTCCGAAGTTTGACTTATTTATAATAGCACAACAACCTAATCTGATAGACTCTTAATACCTTCGCAGTCCTCAGAGAAATGACAACCGTAATCACTTAAAGGGGTCACGGAGTCGTAACTGGCAAATTGATGGTCAGCTTCCTTTATTAATCAGCATCCTAATTTTTCAAACCGAAAATTGGTTTATTTTCAGTTTCGGCTTAACAGAAATCCATTTTCAACTATGCAGAGTTCCTACCAACTATCACTCTATCTAAAACACCTTTTCCCACTTCTATCTGACTAACCATTACAGCTTCCAGTACTCTCTTCAACAACAATTTCCTCTCTTCTCTTACCATTCTTAGCCGTTCTTCAATAGTTTTCTTCACCGTCCACCTCACCTTCTCCATCGTTGTCAAACTTACATCTTAGGAGTCACTAATCTTCACTCACGACAACTCCAGCTGAAGCAAAGCCGGATTGCTCTTCTGGGTACCATTTTTTCCTGGGGTACAGGAGGCGGTAAGGGGATAGGACAGTTTTCACAGGCTGTTGTCTTAGTGAACTTTATTCTCGTTTTTCAACCTTAGAGTTGAATATTGTGGTTTCATAGGTAACAAGAATTGTGAATTGAAATTCTTTTATTTGGACTTTTGACATAATGACGTAGGTTTATTGGTTAACCTAGGTTTTCAATTAACTGCAATGCATAATTTTTACCTCCACGCTAAGATCTCTCCAGCTTCGAATATTTCTCATCCCCCATCATTCTGTCTAAAATCCCTCATTTCTGGCACTCTAACTGACTTACCCAACACTCTACTCTCTATTATTGTCTAGATTAACCCATCTTCTTTGAGTATCACTTCCATCCGTCTTTCCTATTGTTTTCCCATTTACCCCAACAACTGCTCCTCCCCTACCATTTCCAGAAGTGGTCATGTCATAGCGTTCCCGTATCTGTCCACATTGATTTTTTTCTTCCCTCACCACACCCGCTTCTCAAAATTCTCTAATTTACTCTCATCCTTCTTCTTAAAGGGCCATGTTTCACATCCATATAACACCACGCAATACTTTTTTTTATAACCTAGCTGTCATGTTGGGTAGCTAAATAAGTAAAGTGTTCTACCTGTTCGAACTTATTTCCTTTAGTCTTAAATTTGACTTAGTCCTCCTGCCTACCCAAAATATCATTACTTTCCTTTTCTTGAGGTTTATCTTCACTCTAATTCTTGCACATTTTCCCTGTAATACGCTCAACAATGTCCCCACTCCTTTGTCTGGATGACTAACTAGAGTTTGTCTGTATGTGAGTGTCCTAATGAGCTCCCCACACTTGACAGTTTTCCATGTTCCTGTCACCTTCAGTGAATACACGCTAAATAGTACAGGTGATAACGGAAAGCTCTGCGTATCCCTTGCCTAACTTTATTTGCTTGCCTTAGGAATTATTCATAACTCAAAACTTAAAGATTTAACATTCCTTTTCATCAATCCATGTATCCGAGAGTAGTTTATTTGTAATGATTAACATTAGTTAGTGATAATTTTTTATTTCCATTTTATTTTTTATATTGTCACAGAATTCTATTTTGGAAGTTGGGACAATATTATTGCAAGTTTGTAAAGTCGCACAAGCAGTGAAGTTTCGGACGTGATATGGTGGAATTTTATCAAAACAATATTAAAATGTGGCGTTTTCTACAAAATAAATATTTATTTCTACCCCGGTTTCGATGCCAGTACATCTTCATCACGCCTAACGATAATGTAGTAACATCAAAACTCGGGTAGACATATATTTATTTTGTGGATAATTGCACATTTTAATATTCATTATAAGTGAAGTCGGATTGATAATATTTCAAGTCACCTCTGATCTTTTTAATCTTCTGGTTGATATCTGGTGTATACTGAACAAAATAAGCCACTATTAGTGAAGTTTAACCAACATTTTCGGAATTGAATTGGTATCAAACGAAGAAATGGAAGTTGAAAATATCATCAGTAATTTCAAATTAAATAAAAAAATACTGTTACTTCTTTAAATTGAGGATAAAATAGAAATTATGATGGACATTGTTATAGAAATAGCCGTTAACTCTTATGTAGTCCTAGGTAATATTTTTCGTTCCTATTTTTAATTTTTAGCAGTAATTTTAAAGCAGAAGTTCTTGCATTACTGCGTTACTGAATTCCCTAAACTCTAAATTAAACCATCCATTATTGAAGGGTAAGTGGTGTACCCTGTATGACTCATTGTACGATCATTGCGAAATTTGTTCGGCCTTTGTGAAAATAAATTTATTTTTGGCGCTCTCCCCTCGATAAAAAACAGGTCGAATTAAATCGATCCTTGACCTGGAACGGCAGACTTCTGAAATAGCATTGTCTCTATATAAAGCCCGCGGCACCTGTGATGAATATTCGGCGCTAATGAAATAAGGAACCCATTAATTATTGAGTAGTTTTTAATGACGTCATTTGAATTAAATTATGGTCTAGGCCGTTGGAGTTTGAGGCGTGAAACTAAAACTATATCAACATGCCTTTTGGAATAATGATATATTCATGTTCCTATGAACGTCTATACTGCCAGAAGCCTTAATTTTCTTCAGTCGCTTTAGATCTTTTTATGAAGCTTAGGGGGAATGGTATTTTCTGCGTATTATTTCTGCCATAATTATCTTCACTTGTCGTTATTCGAGTTCTGAAATGCTCTCCATTTTAAATTGCTTTGTTTTCATTATTAAATGACTAATTAGCGTATATACCTCTAGAGTTAGATTATCATTACCAGAAGAAATTTCCATTTTTCGTAAAATTAATGCGGATCATTGTAAATTTCCAAAGATTTTTTCTCTGACTAGTACAGTTTTAACCTCAAATATAGAGAGTTAGTTGAAAAATGATGAAAACGATCCATATCCATGCAATATTCCTTATTCCTAAGGTTGGTTCAACTTAGCCATACCCTTCGCCGCTCATATTTTCTATCTCTCTCACCCCATTCAAATGATTCATCCCTTTCTTATCTGTTCATGCTTATTATAGTAATTCTCTCTTAAAAATTTTTAAGGGCGCAAGTAGCTACAAAATCTCCATTGACCTTTTGTTCTGCCTTAATTTAATAGCCTTCTGTCGTGGTCTTCGGCATACTACCGACACACGTCTTTTCAATGCATTGTACTTGTCTTCTTTTGATTC
>WURS02082153.1:0-10174 GCA_011762765.2 Rhinocypha anisoptera
AGGACAAACCATCAATAAAGAAGTGTATCTGCGTGTTTTGAACGATGTTGTGAAACCGTGGATGGTAACTGTGGCCTTGGGAAGGCAATATGTCTTTCAGCAGGATGGTGTACCGGCTCACAGGAGCCATTTAGTCCAAAACTGGCTATCAGATAACATGGACATGTTCTGGACTATGGAGTTTTGGCCCCCTAATAGCCTGGATTTGAACCTCATTGATTATTATGTTTGGAGCATAGTCGAAAGGGTTACTATTAAGACGAGACACCCTAATGTCGCATCCCTATGCAACGTTATCGAAGCAGCATTTGGAAATATGGACAGCGCTGTTTTGAAGAGAGCATGCAAGCACTTCAGGCCGAGGATGGAGGCGGTCATTGCAACTGAAGGAGGTTATATTGAGTAATTTTACTCTTGACTGATGCCACAATTTCTATGTAAAAGAATTTTCTGTTTCATTTATACTTTGTGTGAATAAATTTGCTTTTAAAAAAAATTTTAATTTGTCCAGATGTTAGTGCCACACACTGTATTGTCATC
This sequence comes from Rhinocypha anisoptera, assembly GCA_011762765.2. Taxonomy (NCBI): domain Eukaryota; kingdom Metazoa; phylum Arthropoda; class Insecta; order Odonata; family Chlorocyphidae; genus Rhinocypha; species Rhinocypha anisoptera. Next base: position 541 of record WURS02082153.1, read on the forward strand.
TGTGAGATGGCCAGTAAAAACAATCATTTTCTCTCACTGTAAGAAATATGCTTTATATATGTATAACACAAGAATATTTATTGTTTATTAAATAGATGTATAAATAATTTAGACCAAAAACTGGAATAAATGACAGATTGTTAACTGAAGTACTGTACACCAGGTTAAACTGTGACATATGGTGCATATGAAACTGCTTCTGGTGTTGACACTTTAGAAACTATGTACTTTGCATTATTAGTATAAAACATAATTAACTTTCTTGTCTTTACTACTTTTTATTTGTCTCATATGTATTATTTTAAGCATATACTTATTTTTATTCTAATAATATAAGTTGTTGTCAACTGATTAGTCGCTATCAAGTTGTTAACATCTAGCGATGAAAGATAATACCTATTTGCTGCAATGCTATATTTCACCTCTGGTGTATTGGGTCAGCTGTGAGTGTTTACTCTGCATTATATCTCCAAATGCAAACCTCATAATCATTGTAATAGGGCAATAGTAAATAAGTAGTAGCAGTACTTTTGTTTATGTACTTAAGCACCTATTCAAATAAAAAAAAAACCATATGGACAAACAAAACACCCAAGCCCTTGGTGGCAGTAGTAAATGAAATGAGAGATGAATATACAGAGTTTTCAGTCTTTGATAATGTCTATATAATGTATTTTCACCACCATTACAGTCACAGTTTAACAGACAGTCAGTCATTTAGTCAACAGACAGTCAGTCATTTAGTCAACAGACAGTCAGTCAGTCAACAGAGTCATTTAGTTACAAGTGGTGTTGTGCTTGTGTGGCGACGTAGTGGCTTTTTGACACTGAAAAAAACCTTTTCCTTTAAGAAATGGCTTCTAGAGATGTATTTTTTTACGCTGATCAATTGGTTGCATATACAAATTAGTTGTTTAATGTTGATAATGACTCTGTTGAGAGTAAAGACTGCCCATTTTCTGAAATACTAGTGAAGGGGAAGTTAACCATGACATACCACAGTATGCAACCCAAAGGTTGGTATGTTAAGGGAGGGTAGAGTTCACCTAGTACTAAGCCAAAGGCATGTGGAAATTTACACATCAGGGTAAAGGGGCCAGTTCCTTTCCCAGTGCCACATGTGGTTTCCCATGAAGATGTGGTACCCAAAAAATCACTCAGCTAGGGTTAGCTGGAGGTGTCCGGAGTCGTCACCGGGTCTCGAACCCAAGCCCCCTGGACAGTAGCCAAACACTCTACCCACTGGGCTACCACGACCTCAACCATAACATACAGGACAAGAAAACTGCCAAGGCAGAGAAATAAAGTTTGAGCAGCGTGCATCAGGAAAGACAAGTGTCCTTTCCATAGATCTAGAACTGATTGTGAAATGTGACTGCATGGCCCTAACATAAATGCGAATAGTGTGAGAATTAGTGTTTGAATTTGCAAGTAAGTGACCAGTAAAAATTTGAATTATAATGACACCATTTTTTTTGTTGTCAAAGCAAAAATGACAAATTCTTTTTTATTTTACATGATATTCCATGTTTCCATATATTGTTCTCAGTTGCAGTTAGTGTTTAACCTATTATTAGACCAAACATTTTGATGATTTCTCCGGAAATAATGTAACTCACATTGTGGAAATAAATTGAAAATCGATTGATAAATTGTGAAAGTCCCTTGATTCCTTTAAACTCAATACCTACAAAATTATTGATTTTTTGTATACACAAATGTTTTGTTTGAAAAAGAAATATATTTCTTCATTATACTAATTAAAAAGGAACAATAAAATTTGTTAAAACTGTAAATTTAAAATTATAATAGAACAATTTTGTTTACTAAAAATATCAACAGATTTTAATTTTTATAGATTAACCCTTTTAGTGCCAGCAGGCTGATTTATCAGCCCAAGGGTTATTGGCAAAAAGTGCCATGGGCCAATTTTCTGTTTAATAAATAATTTTTTATTTAATAGTTCAGGAAATAAAAAATATAAATAAAATATTTTACTAACCCTGTAAGTGTTGAGAATGTAAATAAAAACAAAAATATGTTAACAAATTGATATGTAAATCAACAAATTCCACGAAAAAGCCCTGGCATTCTTCGCATTCTGTCACTAAAAGGGCTAAGAAGGTAGTATTTACTTTCTAAAGTAGAAGAATTCAAAAAAATGACTGAAATAAATAAAAGGTGAGTTTTAAGAAAAGGCATGAAATAGTCTCAATATACCAACAGAACTTCTGGGAGTGGACACAAAAAAATGTGTAACACTCAAAAGGGTTAAGTAGTTAATTCTAATGTTGTCCACTGACACCAATGAACTCTCAGTATCAATTTACCTTATAAACCTCCAAGAAGCTTGCCTTTTCAATACCTCCTGGATAATCCAAAAGAAGAGCTTGAATATTTCTCACAAGCCTCTGTGGAAGAGTTGGTAGATGGGTACCTAAATACAAAGTTATTTTTTTTAAGTATGAAAAACTACTATGAAATAACAGAATGTTTCTTACAAAATCTATAAATAATATTCTTATTCTTAAATGAAGCAACCAAATCTATACAGCCACTACATCCAGATAAAGGGTTGTGCCATGGGAAGCAGATTTAGTCCCTCTTAAGCTAACCTCTACCTCAGTCTATTAGAAGAACTATTCCTCAATACCCACCCCTTAAAACCTCTGTTATGGCTCAGATATATTGACAGCATTTTCCTCTTATTGTACCATGGTATTGACTTCATCCATGGATTCATCTCCACTTTGAATGCCAGCTCTTCAGTTTACTTTACCTCGACCATCTCCACATCATACATCACCTTTTTAGATGTCAACATCACTCTGATGGAAAATTTGACTCTGCCATACACACACAACAAACCCCACACTAAAAGTAATCACCCTTCACACACCAAGTTGTCACTCTTCCACACTCCCTTTCCACCAGAGATCATGGAATTTGTAACTACCATGAATCCCTTAAGGTTACCCAGAATCTCTCAAACAAGAAAATATGTGAAAATTGAACCATTCCTTCATCTAAATCTCTCCATTTATCCTACTTATTTCTTGGGCATACTAGCCCTCAAAACCATTCTCAAGGATCTTTCTTCAATTCCTAATTAACAATTGAAACACTGTAAAACAGCTTACCATTATAGATTCACATATATATTTTTATCAGCAACATATAAAGGTTTTACCAATGGCTTTTGTACAACAACCATCAGCATAAGTATTCCCACCAATAAATACATTTATTCTCCCTGTTATGTCTTGCTAATTATTTACACAGGAACAACCTTTGAAATAAATTCCTGGGAATATGATTGTCTCAATACACATCAAATATATAACTTCTGCATCAAAAATGTGTAAAAAAATCTCCAAAATACATTAACCAATATTTGGGAGAGATAGTTCTATTCAGCTTGTTTCCAGTCATATAATGCCAATGGCGATTCATGCTTCTAGGATACATCGTAGATATCACTTACAATAATTTCATCCTGTGCATAATCCTCAACACCAACATTTGAGTCACTTTGAGTTAAAAGGAATTCCTTTTCACTGCCCCTTTCATTCAGAAGTAACTCTACATCTTAATTTGTTATAAAAGAACATGATGGAGCACCTGATATTAATTAAGTCTCTGAAAGGAGTGATTTCCAAAATTGATCACAAGAAAAAAAATATCATACTAATAATAAAAGATCTTTATTGGGGCGAGACAAACTAAATAGTCCCTTTTACCACCTAACTCAGACACCCAGTTACAATGCGCCAATGAAGGTGACAGCATGATACACACTGATGATACATGATTCTCAACATAGGATAAAGTATGTAAGACAGAAAAACCAAAATATGGCATAGAGAAAAGACTTATGTCAGAGGAGGGAAACCTGTTAATCAAACTGCTGTTGGGAGGGAAAAAAGGGTTCATATGCATATACACTGAACCAGCTGGAGAGGTTAAAGAAAATTGAATTGCAAACAGTATGAGGCAGAAAATAGGAAAAGAATAACACTTTGGTAGAGGGTATGGAGAAAGAATTTTTATAAGATACTTGAAAAAAAATATATTAGATGAAATTGATAAGAGGCAATACTACATTTGTACTTCCTATTTCATCACTGGGCAAGGTTGGCCAGCCATTACAACTGAATTGAAAAAAGATTAGTCATATAAATATTTAATATGATGACTTTTTTTTTACAAGTTTTTATGTTCAAAAGACTATATTGTGTTAGGATATATTCATACAAGATACTTAGGTGTATTCATTTCTTTCAAGCTCCTCATTCCTTGTTGAGCTGGCAGTAAATCCTGATTAATAAAGTAAAACTTTAGAAAAAAATACTATTCTCTAATATACCAGTTTAGGTCTTAGCAAAAGAGATACAAAGGTAATAGATTAACACTGAACAAATTCTGTATAGAACTGATCAACATTTATGAAAAAACAATGTAAAGATTTCTTCACTTACCCTTTCCAATTGGAGCAGCTGAACAATTCCACATTGTATTAGATTTAGCATCAAATAACAACCAATCTGAATTAGTGTCCGGCCTTAGGCAAATGAAGACATCTTTGAGCTTAGAAGCCATTTGCACTACACTAACAAATCCAATTTGTTTCACTTCCAGAACATTTCCAGTATGAATCTGAAATAATTGATATCAACATGTTATAAACAATGACAAACAAAATAGACATTCAACATAGCAACAATAGAATACTTCTGACAAATTATAATGTAACAACTTAAGCAAGATATCAAAAGGTAGCAACACTAATAATTCTTCATATTTCAGAGTTAACTGAATGGGATATAACTAACTAGAAAAAATTCAGTGCAACAACAGAGCATTTGGTCTATTCCATGGCAACTTACTTTCATGAGTACATAAACAAGTCACATCCAATAGAAACTGAGGAAAATGCCTGAAATCCCCTGCCACAAGAATGAAAGCTATACCTAGTTTAGTAATATTCAACTTCATATTACAGTTTTAACCTTTTCAGTCATATAATACATATATGCATTTCATTGTATCAGTGCCTGTAGTGCTACCCATGCATATATGTGGGTGGGCACAGTGACGCCCTCGGCACTATGGATGCATACACATAGATACACATACATGTATAACAGTGAAGAAGCATTTAAAGTTCTAAAAAAACATGCACGACTATCATCATGCTGCTGAATGTTGTGTGAGGCTCTGTTGGAGGAAATACTTAGCATGGAAAAGTTTAGGTAATTATGAATGTGATAGAACATTACTATTAATTTCAAACTATCAATACAAAATTACTCAGAAAATAATAGAGAATTAAGGAACCAATAAAAAATTCAAAGGAGCAATTAAGAAAATAACTCCAGACATCTGAAAGCCACTATGCATCTGTCCTATAAGCATAAATTTAACATGTTTCAAACACTTTTATACATATGCCTACTTCCTTACCTACATGTTTTTGGTTCTGAGAATCCTTAGTGGGCAAGTTAAATTTAACTAAAATCTGTCTGTATTAGGTTTCCCACTTTAACATTTTGCTTGCAAAATTCATATACAGTAGAAGTTCGCTATAACGAGAGCTGATAAATGACGAAAAATCTCTCATTATAACGGATACTCCTTATAGCCAACAGTCATTTAAATTCACCTCTTTCCGCATTTATAACGGAGGCAAAGGTGGGTGAAAATGAGCCCTGAAGTAGTTGTATCAATTCATCCACAAATGCATTGAAAATATATCGCTTCATTAAAGAAAATTAAAATATTGTCACCAAAACTCATGCACTCGTAACTAATGTACTTCACGCGTCGGCAGTATCTTTGGCAACGTTTCATGAATAATCAGTGATAAGGTATGACCTACGGTTAAGAACTACGATTCCATAAATAAGAGGAGGGCCAAGAGATTGGCCGTCCTGCAAAGGTCAACACAGATAAATGGGACCACACGATAGGATCTCCTTCACTCTGGGTTAGACCTGGTGAAAAGTAGATTACGCCTTGCTTGTTTGCACCTCACTTTATGACTATCAACTAATCCCTTCTCTTGCTTGTCGATGAAAAAGGGACCTGACAAGGGGACCTCCCGTTGATTGGCAGTCTCTCCCTCCCCATCTGATCTTCAACAATACCTATTCCTGCATTGTCTACAAGTCTAGTTCATCGCTCCATGTTTTTTTATTCTGATTAATCGGCTATAAGGAGGAAATAGCATCAGGAAATGACAGATTGGAGCACAGATTCCAAGATAAGTTGTTCAGTCATTCCCAGGAAAGTCTGTGGCATAAAATCACAAAGCCTCCTCTCGTAAAATCACCAAAAAGTATCTCCTAAATCCTTTCTTACAATGTACATTCGCGATGCATGACAATGTAATGCGTGTTTGAATCCTGCGAGGTTCACAACCAGAACATCAACCACAGCATTAACTAATCACTATAGCGATAGTGCAGACATGACCTTCGTAATAACCAGCGGAACTCCCAATGTTTTAACATGTGGACCAACCAACGCAAAGTGATCACTCACTATTGCGATACTCTCGTTAAATCCCATACTCGCTATAGCAGACTTCTACTGTATAACACTGAATAATGTTTTTATATTTAAATGTCACTCAAATTTTTATGATAGCACCTTTACCCACATTTGGGCACCTCCTGAATATGAGTCACACTCCAGATAATCATTAATTATCCTAATAATTATAAAATTAAGGACCATTAACAGATTTCAATATAACAGCTCTTACAAGGAGAAGACTTATAGAAATTCCTTTAGGATGTAAAAGATTGTTGTGCTCACAAGAAATAATTTCATTTCACAACCCCCCCCCCCCCCTCCTTTGTGGGACATATTTTATGTGCATATTACGGTGTTTAAATATTTTAATGGTTATACCTTGATATAACTAGCATATTTACTCAATATACTCAATAACTCAATTCACAATTGGAAACTATTTTTAATGGTTTCCAATACCTTGACATTGGAATTCTTAAGCACTTATTAAAAAAAATATGGGAGAAAGTACAACCAATTAAAGTTTCATTCACATCTCATGTACCAGCTTTCAATAAATATAGTGTGGCAAATTCAAAGTACTATGGAAGCCATTCAAAACTTGACCTTACCCTGTAGTTATCACAAAGAAATTCCTCCAATATAAACTCACCTACTGCAGATAAAAACTATTGAAACATGCTGAAGTATGCTTGTTACACAAGCAGAGGAGGGAACAATAAGACTATGCTCTGTCCTTCCAGGCATACCACATTAAATTGGAGTACTAAGAAAAGGTGTAAAATTTTTCAATGCCATAAATAAATCTATAGAAAACTCAGACAAACAGGGCGTAAGAATGAATTAAGGGTCAAATTGGTAGGTAAAACTTTTAAATAAATATTTTCATGAAGAATTAACAAAAATAATCATAATGGAATTCTTCTCCGGTCTCCAACCGGTTAAGTGTGGAAAAATAAGGCTCCGACATTTCAACAGCCGACTCGGCCATCGTCATCAGGGAAACTGAATGTTTATTTATTTGTTGTGTAAAAATCTCCTCCGTGTCAGGTGTCTCCTGATTGGTTCACCAAACAATGGAAGCGTCTACTGGTTGGCCATGCATTTCGCCATATTTCCTGTATTAAAATCAAAATAGGTCTCCAGGTGTTACTTATTTGAATACCTGAGTCCCTATTGAACTGCTTCTTTTGGAGGCGGATTACAATAGGTCATCCTACTTCATAGAGCGTGAGTAGCCGTCTGCTCTTCTCCCTTTTTTATTTATTTTGAAATTGATACAGGAAACACATCAAAACGCACAGCCGACCAATAGTTGCTTCCACTGTTTGGTGGACCAATCAGGAGACACCTGACCAGGAGGAGCTATTTACTCAACGAATAAATAAACATTGTTTCCCTGATGATGATGGCCAAGTCGGCTGTTGAAACGTCGAAGCCTTATTTTTCCACACTTACCCGGTGGGAGACCCGAGAAGAATTTCATTATAAAATACGCCTGGAAAGAACGAATCTTTTAAAAATAATCATATTGCTTCTAACAAAAAATAGCCTAAAGAATTGTCCATATGTATATTTTTTCTATAAAAATTGGATCTGCATATCAATAAGATAATATTCTATCAAAAAGTAACCAGATTTAAAACCCTCATTAGGGTGATTAGGGAGAAAATTTCCTCCATGAAAGGAGTTAAGAGATTACTCAATGCATTTACACATTTTTTCAATTATTACAGAAATTCATATACAAGGTGTATTAAAGTTGGAAGGCCTCCAATTTTTTTCTCTGTCCAGGAAAAAGATAGAAACGGTTTGTTTTAAAATGAGCGGGCACTCTTTGTCAATGCATGACAGATGGCAGCACTTTATGACAGACAGAACCTCTAGCAGCAGCCACGAGAATGAGAACTGTTTTCGATACTTAAAATGATGACGTTTTCATTACATTACCAGCGTGTGATCATTCGTGGTGTGACACCGATTGCAATTCATCGCCAGTTGAAGGAGACATGTGGTGATGGAATTGTGTTCATGAGTTCGATAGTTTAAAGAAGGCAGAACATCATGTGACAACGAACCAAAACAATCTTGGCCTAGCACACCGACAACGTTACAGCGATTTTCCAGTGGACCAAACAGACTCCTAAAGAAGCCTTCATGGCAGTCACAGAATCATGGCGTCAAAGTTTCGAAAAATGTCTACGGCTGTAGGGAGATTACATCGAGAAGTAACACAAGTTTCATTGTTTTTAAGGTGAATAATTAGTTAGAAAAAAAACAATCGGAGGCCTTGAATACACTTGAATGTAAATACACCTTGTATTCCCCTCATGCCATACAATTCAGTTTCATGTTTCATTATGAGAAACAAGTACCAGAAATTACTCAGTTACAGGCAGAGGGGTCATGTTGATAATGATGACCCAGAAATAATGTCTGCTAAGGTCACCACCACAGATAATATGTAATTATTACATGACCCAGTAGAAAAAAAAACTTGGAAGTAGCCTATGGGAAAACATGTTTATAATTGTGTCTAGAGAGAACTATCACTTGTACGCAAAGTATACACAAGTGAGTTCAAATAAGACAGGATTATTTCATTTGAGGAGTAACTTCTAAACTGATAGAACCAACATATTACTCAATTCACAATGTTCATGACTTACCTGGTATTCATGAGGTAATTCTGAACACCATAAGCCTTTTGGATGTTTAGCCAATATTTCCTTGAAGTTTTTCTTCATTTTATCACTCACTAAATAGTCATCACCTTCATCCCAGGCATCATCAGATAAATTTTCTGACCCACCTGGTATCATCCCAACCTTAGGAATCCTTCCATTTAGTGATCTTTCACTTTCAACCTCCTCAGAAGTTTTGTGCCGAACTACTTCTGAAACTTGATGGTTAAAATTTTAATAAAAAACAATTGCATTGGAATATGAAACACCATTGTGCACCACATTGGTGGATTACCAAACTAATTACTTTTTCTTAAATTTAAAAAATTACAAATACCCTGCAATTTCACAATTTTATTAAACTCACAACCCGGGTTTCACTACAGCGTGGCATCATCAGGTGATGGTGCCAC
>WURS02082164.1:0-10174 GCA_011762765.2 Rhinocypha anisoptera
CGTGAGCGGTGTGACATTGCTCAGCATGTTGTTATCGTATGAGTTTTTGCATGGTAGTCTCTTCTTTTTGTGCGTAATGCATGACTTGTATCATGTGCATTGACTGTGCATGTGAATGTATGGCGGTGGCTCACCCCCTGCCACACGCCCTTGTGGCTGTTTGCAGGGTATTATGTAGATGTAGATGATTCCGTCCGTATGAATTAGTAGCATACGCCAGCATAATTATTTTTAAAGCTTGGCTTATACGTATTCTCCTTGATCGTCTTCGTCTCCTCTCATCGGGCGACAGGTCCTCATGCTATCCTCCTAACTCACGCCGATGATGTAGCTGGTGCATATTTTTTTTTTACTTTCTACTTCTATATATTACCCTGCATACCGCAGCAAGGGCATGTGGCAGGGGGTGAACCACCATTCTTATGCACTCCAAAATGCAAATGTTACTCTCAGAATGAAGCCACTCGCATGCAAAACAAATAGCAGAGCGTCATCCACAAAATGCGGGAAAATATTTGACTGCTCACTGCCAACATGCACGGAAGGACTACAAATACCGTCACAATATGCAAGGTCCAAACGGGAGATCTTCCCCTTATAGATATTCATCGTATTTTCACGCATGACTGACTCCTTACCTGTGGGGACAATGAGGTTGTTTCGGAACCTTAATGTAGCTTGAGGGGGGGAGAGGTAGGGACGAGGGGCTCTCTTGCGGGTGTGTGTTTAGAGGTTTGAAAGTGTCCCGTATTAAGGAGCGAGTTCAATGGATTTCTCCCAACATATGTGCATAATTTATGTATAATTTTGTATGAGACTTTTTAAGGCCAGTTTCTGGTACGGTAAAGGATTGGTAAAGAATGTCTCACGTTTTGTGTGTGCCTAATATGGTCGAGGTCGAGTGAAGTCCTCTCAGGTTTTCCACCGGGTCAGGTCGTTAGTAGCCGACGTTTCGATGACCCGACCAGGTGGAAATCCCGAGTGGACTTCACTCAACAAATACGCCGGGAAAGTACCACATCACTCATGGTCGAGGTCCTTCTCTTTTTAAGTTTTTATACGTAAACGAACACTAATTCACTTTAGGTTATCGTTCCAATGAGTTAGGAATGACATTCGAAATATGCCAAACATAATCTTTAGAAATGTATTTCTCCTGGTCGTTCCGTCAAAAAAGTTTATTCTTTGATTGAGTACTTTTTTTTCGTTTAATATTTTCCTCCTAATCGTTCCGTAGCGTAGTTGTTTTTTTCTCACTGAGAAGAGAGAGACCGGTTTGTCTCTGGACGCACTCGAATAAGCATCGCCTGTTATTTTTTTTTTCGGAACTCCAATTTCCGGAAGACAGGCGGTGGAATAGGGAAATGAACTGTTTCCCCAACTTGGATCTTCACACGCTGTTGTAAGGCTTATTGCTCCGGGGAACTCTACCCTCAATTCTCGAACCGAGCGTGTGTGGGGATAAGAATTGGTGGTGGAAACGAGAAATTCGGAGTATCCGTGGTAATTGGCACGAGAAGCCAGGAAGAGAAAATTACAAGAGAACTCATTTCACGTCCAGTTACGCATATTAATACTTCCTTTCGACTCGGCAGTGAGGGGTTAAGTGGAAGAAGAGACTACTTGAGTCTCTCCCTCTCTCTCTCGACCGCCAAATGAGATTTATCATTGTTAATCATGCATATGTTTCGCAGCTAATATTGTTTACTTTCATACTTGAGGAATATCGTAGTAAGCGGGTACATATTCTTTCTCCTTCTTTCCAAATGTTGATTGTAGAGCTGTACGTAATGTTGATCGTAGTTCAAAGCTCCCCAAAATAATGAAAATATTCCCCCAGAGATCCATAGCCTAGAAAGATCCATTGGCAAAGAAAAATAGAACCGTTGTATAATTTTCTATTCACGGGCGGCAACCGACCCTGGGCAAAAATGTGTGCTTTGTTTCAATCATGGAAATGTCTTTATATTAAAGGATATGAAAACTGATCACGTTGTCCGAGATGATGCCTATCATTTTTTCCATATCATCTGTGGAGAGGTTAATGCTTTGTAGAGGACTGACATTTTGCGTTAAGTAATCCGAGATTTTATCCCGAACTTAAATTATCCCAGGTTTATGTTTAAGATGATAGGATAGGTAGTGTATATATAGATTTTACATGTGCTTTAATTGTGTGCTGACTTTGTGGCCGCGTGATATTAAAAATATTTTGCCATTGAAATTTTTGCACGTAGGTGATTTATTTTTATGTTAATAACTTAATAATGATTACATGTGAGAATGCATGCTTGCTGGATGCAAGATATTTTTGTGTAATAACTTTCGCGTATTGTCCATGGATACGTAGTAATGTTTACTATGTACCCCCTAGTCTTTACGTGAGCCATGTACCATTCGCGTAAACTGAGTGTAGCTATCTTAATGTCACATGTTCTCTTGGTTCTTTCACTGTTTGTTGATGATTTTTGGGGGTGCTTTAAATGCCGGAATCGAGTTTTAAGGCATTTTGGCGTAGCTTCTCTTTCAGTCTCTCACTTCCCTCGGCCCTGAGGATAAGTTTTTTTACTACCGGTCCGTACCGATGAGGCGACTCCGTTGATTCCACGCCCCCAAGGTCCCCTTTCTATACCCCTCTCCTTCAGCCTCCACCCGTTTCGCTGTTCCCATGTCCCATCTCCCCCGTCGTTCGGCATCCTCTCATCATTTGTGTGGGAGGGAGGTTTAGGCAGGAAAGCGAAAGGATTTAATGTTTTCATTCCGCGGCGCTGACTCCTTTCCGAGAGAATTTCCGCGTTAACTCGAACGCGATACCTAGACACGGTCGCTCTATGAGAAAGAGTGTCAGGCTTACAAACCTTCTCCATTGCTGTTGAGGAATTAGGCTTGTCCCCGAGTCGCTCTTTCGTCATTCGACTAGAGTTTCGGGTGTGGGAAAGGGGGGGGGGGGTCAGAGTGGGGTGGTGCTGCGGCACGGGGGTTGTGTTGGGCTTACTTCCTCCCCGGTTCCTCTGCCGCCACCGCCTCTTCCATTCACACCAAATGTTCCTACACTACCATCTAACTCCTATTTGTGGCTCCCAAACCACAAACATCGCCCCAATCCACCTCCCTTAACGGTCCTTGAAGGGATTAGCTTTTAGCATTACGGAGAGCGTTTGTTTGTAAACTAAGTCAATCTCCTCCCTCCTGACTCGCGCCGCCTGGCCTCGTTCCTCAGTTTTCTCCCAGTTCCTCAAACGGCTCCTCTATGCTCTACTCTCAGTCCTTTGAAGGCGCGCATGTTGCGTCTCATTTGTTTTTCCCTTCTTCCCTTCCCCCCACCCCCACCGCTCCAGTATCTCGACGAAGCCCAAGAGTAAGCTTTTGGGGAGCTGAGGGATGACGTTGTGTTCTTATTATCTCCCCCAGTCGTCTTCGCTAGCAGCGGAGGTTTGCTGGCGTGAAATATATGCTTGAACGAGAGGCTATCGATAACCAAGACTACTTGATGGCCGAGGAGAAATGTGATGAGGTGACCTTTATTCTTGAGAGAATTTTAAGACTGTCGCACACCTAACCTATTAGAATTATTTACTCCTCCGAGTATTGACCTCCCATTTTTTTCCCCACTCACCTACATTGAATCGTTTTTAGTTTGGAATCGTTAGTTTCGTCTAGGAGTTCTTTTTAGGCCTGTCTTATTCCCAGTAGCAAGCGTATGAATTACGTACATATCTGCTGCCCAGAAAAAAAAGTGAAACCTGGAGGAGTAAAAGAGTTTAAATTTTTATTGTTGAAAAACTTGGAGAAGTTGAGAAAAATCTGACACAATGCAGTAAATATAGTATTGCGTTCGTATGAAGACTACATGTTTCTAAGTATAGCTTTAAAGAATTTGGTATATTTTTTTCCTTGAATTTTAGGCATAACATTTTTGGGGTGTTACCCTAAGGGCCATGTTTTTTTCTTCAGTACAGGAGTATACTCTAGAAGAATACTCGGGTCTCCCACTACTTTCAGTGTTGATCAGCACCGACGTTTCGTAGGTGAAGCCATTGTCTTCATTCACCCTGAATAAAACGCCGGATTTAGCCTTCAAAGCTTCGGTGTTGATCAACCCTTGAACTCCATGGGAAGCTTAAGAACTCTTTCTCCACTCTGTTTGCCATAAAAACCAGAGATTTCTCACCGATATAAAAGTCACAATGCGATATAGTTCTTTCGCTTAAAAATCTTGACAGCGAAAAGTCGTAGTTATCGAATTGATCAAGAATCCCAGCACGAATCCATGAATCGTATATAAATTTTGCTTCTTATTGTTTCTTAATTGCTTTGCTCCATCACCTGCAAAAATTCTGAGCGTATTTGCAAAGTTAATACTCTGAAAAACTCATACATTCAATCAATAACTATGTATTATCGACTTTATTCCACTATAAAACCAAGTTTCCATTTGTTCTTGATGCTTGAAATGTTCCTTTGCATGAATAGTTAGAATTTTTTATTTGAAAAGTTGTCACTCGCCCGTTTTTGTATTAAAAATTAAAGAAGATTTGTTTTAATGTGGTATTTTCGTGAGGGGCACTAACTGTCTTCATCTGTAATGCCTTCACGAAACTACCGTTAAATTTCGCATACACTATCATTAAACTGACCATGTTTCCGTTGCTCTACAGTGAAACGCATCACAGCGGTGAGAAACGATCTTGTAAATAAATTCTGTTGGTGGATTTGCCGTTTTGTTTTTTTTTCTGTTCCCGGACACACATTTTTAAAGAGCTTTTAGTGCTATATGGTACGTTTGTTTTAATTTTTTACGGCGAATTAAATATTGAAGTGATCATCGATTCGTGAGGAAGCTGGTGCCCATCCGATAGTTTAAAGTTTTTTTTTCGAATTGCGTGTCATATCATCTTGCTTTGCATTGTTTTTCAAATTGCTCACTTAATCAGAAAATGTTTTCGCGGTTGATTTTATATTTCGTCGATTGTTTGCGGAGAAGGCCAATTTGAGTCATTGCTTTGCATGCATTTAATGCCCGAATATGCGAGTTGCTACCATTATCATGCTCTCCCAACTCTCGTAGTCCTGATTATCGGTTAAAAACTGGTAAAATATGAGGCATTTTGCGCTCGCCATATCTTGTCAAGCCCTCTTCCACGAAGAGGCATGGCATGAATGTTTAAAATACCTAATTTTTTCAGCTGTGCTTCTAAAACAGTGGGGAGCGAGGGATAATATAGATTTTTCGTGCACGGGGCGGGATAATAAATCAACAGTTGCCCCATCCGCGTCGGATGCCGTTGGTGAAGATAAACAGTCAAGTGCCCAGAACGGTGCCCGCCAGGGCTATGGAACCGGTGGTTCTTTGCGTTTAATGCTCTAGACTTTGTGTGCAATGCAGGGATTTGGATAAATGTTAATTTTGGGCAATAATGTGTCGCCAAGTCGCCAAAATTGTTTGCCTAAGCCAAGTGCGTGAGTTGAAGGAAATATGTATTCGAACAGCAAGCACTCGTCGCGAAGTATGTTAACAAGTTTTATAGTACTTATGAGGAGATACGTACTTTTCATCATTAAAAATTTCATAAGCCGAGTTGGATCTGATGACATTTTAAGAAAAGACAGTGTCCCGGCGCATATCTGTCTTTTTATGCCTCGATTTCGCTAACGCACCCATGTTTATTCACTCGATTTCGTTAATGCAGTCACGTTTATTTAGTAATTCGCCACGTATTTAATCGTGCGTGTGGTCCAACTGAACAATATGAATTTCAGGGTTATCCTGAGGTTTATTTTAATTTGGTTAATTTCATTGTGTGGATTTCAAAAAACTTTATTCAGACGGTGAATACTTGAATGGAGAAAACCTCTTCGATACGCGGTTGTGATCGGTATTCCACGAGAGTTCCTTTCCGATTTACTTCCACCTGAAATGGAAACAACCTTATTGGGTCGTTTTCCTCGTCGGCTGACGAGTTACTCCAAATGACAATGTCTGAAAATCGTCTATCATAAATTGTTTTCCGATTGGTTTGTTATAATGAATGAAAGGGCCTTTTCTTTGGTCAGACATGAAGAAGTGCTCTCCCAAGGCAAGCAAATATTTCCATTCATCTATAAATCTCCTCGTCCACTGTCTATAAAGTGAGGGTTTAGGGAAGTTTCTGACTTGTAAACACAGAGCAGTATATTGGGAGACCCACCTGTTAGCAAGTCCACCCTCCTGCATGGTTCTACGTGAAAATATCTGAACAGCGAATTGACCCTTTTACTGCCAGCGGGTATTAGAACTATCGACCCCAGGGGGTAGATGTATGTGAAAAGAGCCATGGGCCGTTCGATCGGCCCGATTTTATGTTTAACAAATAATTTTTTAAATAAATTGTTTCGAAAATAAAAATATAAATAGAATATTTTACTTATTTCAAAAGTATTTGGACTGCAAACAAGAACATTTGACGATAACAAACTTATATATTAATATATACTATATTATCTCAATTTTTAATTCAAGACATTGCATGAAAAAAAACTAGGAATTTTTCGCATATATCAGGTGGTAGAGTCTGGCTCTAAAAACTGTTAAGAATATCTACATCTTATATAAATCTAAGCATTACCCTGCAAACCGCCAGTAGGGCGTGTGGCAGGGGGTGAGCCACCACCAAACATTCAAATTCACTCTCAAATGCAAATGTTAAGAGACACATTGCACTCAGAATGAAGCAACCCATATGCAAAATAAAATAGCATAACATCATCCACAACATGCGGGACAATATTAGACTTCTCACTGCGAACATGCATGAAAACAACTACATACAAATTCCGTCGCAATATGCAAGGTCCAAACAGGAGGCTCTTCCCCTTCTAAATGATCAACATACTTTCACGCCTGAATAACTCCTGTGCCTGTGGGGTCGATGAAGTGGTTTCGCGACCCTAATTTGACTGGAGGGAGGTACGGAGGAAGGGCCTTCTCTCACGGGCTGGTAGTTAGTGGGTGGCAATTTAGTGAAGGGGAGGGAGGTAAGGAGGATCACGTAACGAGTGCTAATGTCTTTGTTTAGAAAGCTTCGCAATCGGGACGAGTGAATTTTATTTAACCCAACGGGCGAAGCCGTTGGGAATTTTGATTCCGGTGAACGACCTGTTTGGACCGCATAAATCATTACACTACTCCATTCCCCTGCCCCACGCCCTTGTGGCGGCTTGCAGGGTATTATGTAGATCACATAAACACATCGTAAATTCATCCGCTTTATTGACTCTCAATGTAAATCTAGGACGTCTAAGTACTCGTATTGTCAACACCATGTAAGACGCATGCAAGCGTACGTGGTCGGGGCGAGCCAATATATGTATTGTTATGATCCTTAATAGGCACGTATTTTGCATTTCAGGTGACGTGGTAGCTTGGATAGGAAAATGCTGCTTTCCCCGTTACCCTTCGAAGAGGCTTCCGTGACTTCTCCTGTGAAAAAGGTAAGCTTTTATTATTGACCGTGGATAAATTAGGGAAGACATCTAGTACGCTTGTTATTCCATTTTTAGTACATGTTTGCTGCGTTCAGGATGGATGGGCATCGGAGGAAAATGTCTTAAGGGGCTATTGGATCACGTGACAATGATCCGCTTTAATCCCTCGACGCCGTCCTGCGCACCCTGTATGCACGATTTAAATCACCATATTCCGCCAACATGCGCTCCCAGTACGACCTCTGTGCTTCTGAATCTAATATTTTCTTTCTCGGTTAGAAATTGAAGTTTAACTTTTCTCGATTTATTATTATTTGTGAAGGTATTTTTTTCTCCATATTATTCGTATTTTTAAATTAAACGGTATTATTAAATTTCCTTCCGAATCCGCGATTAAATGAATTTAAATCTTAGAAAATCATCACGTTCCTTCTTTCGTACCGCGATGAAAAGAGATGCCTATTCTGTAGAGAGTAAGTCAAGTATGAAAGAGACGTCAAGTATGGTCAGCTCTTTTAGGATGAGATACGTACGATATCTGTCCCGATAGTTCTCTCCCTTCACTCCCTTCTCTCTTTCTCTCTGTGCAATATCACGTCAAGCCCCATGGATGATTGCTTTATCACATCATTCCCAAGAAAAGGGGCCATTTGCTTCGCTCTGCATTTCTTTGACCCGTCTGTCGTGGACAATAATCATCGAGGATATAAAGAGTCACTCTAAACATTCGGCCTAAACTTGGTCCCCTCGGAGTCCTAGCTAATTCCTCTTATAAGGGGTCTCAAACCAAGCGTTTCGTCTGGTTGAATCTTTCTTGTTGTCCTGCGTCCTTCCACGCTGCGTGGTGTCCCTCCATGTCGTGCATTGTCAATGTCCTCGCATGTACATTCTGCTTGTGGTTATTTAAAAAAAAACAGGTATCCCCATTATATCTTCATCAAGTGGAAAATGATAACCATTTCCACGTGACGAGGAAATGACTGAAATATTACCTGCAAAATGAAAGTAGTGCCATGGATATCAGACGAAGAATTGCATTAGCAAAAGAGGCCTTTGCGAAAAGGAAAGATTTGATGAAAAGGACCCTAAATAAAGATTTGAAGAAAAGATTAGTGAAAACCCTATTATGGGACGTAGCATTATATGGACCGAAACCTTGTCCATGAGGATGATGGTCTTAGATTGGAGGCTTTTGAGATGTGGGTTGGAGGTGAGGTGGACAGAGAGAAAAACGAATGAAGAAGTTTTCAGAATGGTAGGGGAGGAGAGGCGTTTGCTGCAAGAGATACAAAAAAGATGGAAGGAAAAAAGGTGGATGGAAGGGGTACTCAGAGGCAATGGGTTATTGAAGGTTGAAGGTGGAGGATAGGATGTTGGGTAAGCGGGGTAGGGGTAAGAAGAGATAATAGGGATATTGAACAGAATGATAGGGGGTAGGAAATATGGGGATTTGAAGAAGGATTAGTTAGATGTATGCGTGCAACCTAAGCTAATGCTCATCAAAAACCTACCTTAACCGGTAGATTACCCTTCATCATTACTTGAAAGTGACCACAGTGTTAATACGGAAATTGATGGACAAAATGGCACTGAAATAGATACAAATCAACCCAGTTACAATGAAACTGATGATACGGATGGAGTGGCAAGCTTTGTGTGGTAGATTGCGAGAGATTATGCAAGTATGTAATGGAGAAATATTACTTGATGGTCTCTGACCTCAAGGCGAAGCCAAATGTTTGTTCAATACTGACGATATTTTTCAGTAACTTTGATCGTATTTTTCTACAAGAAACCCGATATGCTCAGCATCAGATTTCATCAAATCAACCCCCGTTTTCAGCTACGTCAAGAATTATCGTGTGTGTGTGGTGAGTTTGTTTCACAACAACTTTTAATACGAAACAAAATTACCGAAGTAAATTTGTTTGAATATTTCCACACTAACGTTTCAAAAAAACATAAACCGTGAGTTTGTGCATAAAACGATTAGCAAAATAACCTCTCACACGTGAAGAAATGAGCGAAATTATGACATTTTAAGTGAAAATAGGATGGAAAAAAATTTCCTCACGATTATGAAATATTTAGAACGCATTTACGAAATTTTAGCATTTTAATTGTTATTAAAATCCATATTACGTTAAAGGTGGGTTATTAAATATGGCCCGTGAAATCGATTTGGTTTGGGATTTTATATATAATTTCTCCTTTCGTTCGGGCACAAGAAAAAAACAATTGCGTCATCGGGCGTTGCCGTGGAGCCCTTTACGATACAAAAGAGTCTCTTCCCCTTTCACCGCGAATTAGTTTCGAATGTCACTGGCGATCGAAGGACTTCGTTGCGTATTATTATTACTATTTTTTTGTGGCCCCTATAACGGTGCTACATTTTGCGGTCTGCGTGCATTCTCTCCTGGTTTCGGCTGCGACACGAGAAGCTTCGTGGTATAATTTCTCTCGTCCCGGAAAAACCTTTTCCTTCTTTCGTCGCCTTGTTCGGGGAATATTGCTCAACGGCGTTTTTATATATATATATATATCCAACCCCTCCTTCCACCTCCCCCACTCATCGTCTTCTTGGTTTCCCCCGTCGCCGCCTTCCATTTAGGCATTTAGGCCGTTTTTCGTCGGATGGGACTTTAGAGGGGGAGGGGGGGGGGGGGGGGGGGGGGGCTTCCCCCCCCCCCGCCCGGGGCGGGGCCGTGGG
>WURS02082175.1:0-10173 GCA_011762765.2 Rhinocypha anisoptera
TATGTCGGTGCCTGTAGTATATTTCTGATCTCATCGTTGAAATGATCCTCCTGAAATCTGCCTAAAAGATTTAACCTTACTTCAACCTTCGCTCGGTGTGTTTCCCAACTTAACTTTTCCAATAAGCTTGTAACACTGCTGCGTTGGTCGTAACAACCCTTTACAAATCTAGCTGCTCTACACTGCAGTCCATCCAAATCCAACACTAATCCTGTCTCATGAGGGACCCACACATTCGAGGCATACTCAAGATGAGGCCTAACTAGTGAAAAGTTACTACGCTCCTTAACCGTCTCATTACATTTTCCTAGTACCCTCTTGATAATGAAGTTGATAATGCAGTCATAATGCAGTTTATGTTCGTTGTGGTGAACATACAATGAAGATGCAAATCAGTCACACGAGCAAATCACATTTATTAAGAGAATGTTTCCCCCTTCCCCTTTTTCGTCATCTTTCTCCCTCCAGCCGACCGGGTTAGCTTGGTGGGAAGCGTGATTGCCGGCTAATTTTTTTTGTTGGTCGCCGGTTTGAGTCTCGCCCGAGGCATGGGTGTTGTGTTTGTCCAAATGGGTTTTTCTTATCCCTTGAAGAGGTGAGAAATGACAATAGCCGTGGAAGCACCCTATAAACGATATATACTCTTTACCACTAATACTACTTTCCCCCTCCCTCTTACCTCTCTGCAGCTACTCCTAGTATTTCTTTTGTAGTATTTTCATTTTCCGGTGCTTCGATGGCTATGGTCAAGTAGCACCGCTACTCCTTACCTCTTTTTTCCGCCCACCTCTTACCGCCCAGCCAAAAACGTCCCTGCAGCTACTTTGTAAGCCCTGATAGACCCTTGCCCTCTTTCCGGGCTGAGAAAGAGTAGTAAATGAGTATATTTCAACCACATCATTAGTTATATCAGTTTTGAATGCTATTTACCCTACAGTTAGTAAGTAGACAGGCCTGGCCTCACGAGATATATTTGTTTGTTTTTTTTGTTTTAGATATTATGTTTGATCATATTAGATGAAGCTTCATTTTCACGATGCATGTTATTTATAATGTATTCCAAAAAAGCTACTTCTCGAGAAACATTCCTTCTACCGAGTCCTTCCCAATTCTCTGTGAAATCTCTTGCATGATCAAATAAAATGTAACTCATAAAAAAATAACACTTATGACCTTTATCAAAGAGATTTTCAGAACGAGCACATTACCACTACTGCATCAAAGAAAATCACTGTTTAAATTTAGTGCTCTATGAGCAAGAATGAGATAACATTACATATATTACTATATTTAAGCAAAATATTCGATTAATTAGGTAAACATATACCTTAAGTAAAATTAAAGAGCATGGGTATCATGTAGTAATATTGAAGGTTTTCCAATATTGGATTTTGTGATGCAGTCTTTGACGTTAATATTTTAGAGTACTTGGACGTCGTTTAATGGGAAAATGACCTTTCGGTTTGTACTGTATTTTACCGGCCTATACAACATTTTCTGCATCCAAGAATAGAAAATCTATAAAAGGGTATGATGTTCATAAACATGGTAAACATATGTTTGGTTGATCGTGTCTGAGCTTTTATGGGAGTCTATCACTTATTACTGTCAATCTCGATTTAGTGGCTAGGATTTCCGCCACCACTAAAAACGGCATTGGTTTTGCCCTGTCTAATTAAAAACTAATCAAATAAGTTTTACTTCTATTCCTCTACATATTTATAATAATATATTAAAACTGAAGCCTAATTTTCGTTTACAGGTTACATTCCTTGATCGCGGTTACCCTCACTTACCCTGACACTGATACAGAAATTGAACATTTGCAACGTGAAACTAATGTTCATTATGATAACTACAATTTTATTGCTGGTCTTTGTGAGCAGCGAGGCATTATCCAGGAGCTCTAAGGAGGACACTATGTACTGTGTCAAAAATGCAGAAAATTCGTATTTGACAGATGGGATAACTTTGTGTGAGTCAGATTCGTTTGAAGGCTATCCAGCAACAGAAGCAGAAGCTACAGAGAACCACAAACCTCTACAAAAGGGAACAGTTCTTAATATTGGTATATCTATCATTATGTATTCATATCTATACGATATGATACCCAATCGTTTGTCGCCTTAAAACATTAAAAGAATGTCTCTTACTGTATTCACCATCAAATTACATGTGAAATTCATTCACCTATATCTTCTGGCCAAATAAAATTTCCCAAGGACAATATGATCCTCCAATTTATTTAGTTAATTTTCCTTTTTTCTAAGTTTTCTAGTCGTTATCTTCCTCTTCGCAAAGATGATAGTAAGACATTTCTATTGCCCACTAATTGTGCAACTAATCGTGAAAATCAGTGGTGTAAGTTGATTTAAAGATTACAAAAAATACCAAATGTAACCTTTCATGAATTTCTATGACCACTAAAACTATTTTACAAAGAGAATATCTCTATTACTCTCATTACCTCCTTCAGTTAAACTTGTAATTCTGTGATAATATCTTCATTTAATTTATAGTTCTTACATTACCAGTCATATTTTACCTGGGCGCCAATTCTAAGGCTGGGGATAAATTAGATTAAATAAACATATTTGGAATAACATGGTACATATTGATACGATATTTTGCTATGAAGACATTAATAATTGGCTTATATATTTTTTCACTTTCAGGACATGTACCTGGGTATCGGGTTGATGATTTTTATTAGGTTTATGTAATTGGTTGTCTCATTTTACACCATCTCACTGAATTCTCCAAGACAAATTTAAATTAACCGTTTAGGCATGTAGTTATTTTGGGAATGGTACATTTAACCTTGTACATATTTTTGATTCTTTATATTCATTTGATTTTGAAATATGGAGTTTAAAATGAACCGACTATGTAAACTAAAGAAGATTTTAGTCTGGAAAAAGAATTTTTAAAAATTGTTTCTTTATTAAATGATGTAATAAATAATCTTTCTTTAATCTTTGACAAGTCAATAATAAAAATAATTTGTTAAATTCTGGAGTTTAACGAAAAGTGTAAAAAAAATGTAGTAAAAAAGGTGTAACAAATTTATTTTAATTTCCTTTTTTAAACCTTGTCTAGTTGAGTTCCATTTTTTGGAAGATATTATGAAATGTATTTCAACAAGAAATGATGGGCCCTATGTGGATAAATTTTTTAATTTGGAGTTCATCCCTCAACTTCAGCTTCATTAAACTAGTGTTGATTTAAGTGTAATCTATCAGTTAATGTAAGCGTTTGATGAGACTTCGATAAGAGTTTTACTGCCACGTTTTAACTTAATTCCTTCTAAATCTGCATACTTCCCACCACTTATAACTCTATTATAAATACCTATTCTCTTCCTACCCTGATGTCGCTTACTCAACATTCTACACTCCAATAAAACCTTCTGCAACCCGTTTCCTCTTCCGGAGTATCTCTTTCATCCACCTTTCCTGGCTTTTTTTGATTTCTCTCACCGTCCATCTCTCCTTCGCTACCATTCTTAGAACTTCTTCATTTGATTTCCTCACCGTCCATGTCATCTTCTCCATTCTTCGCCAAACCCACAAAATAAACCTCCGATCTATGTTTATCGTCTTTCCTTTTGTACCAGGATTCAGATCCACGGAATGTATGAGGGTTTTGACTCATCTTTTCTTCAAGTCTTTATTTAGGGTGCGTCTCATCTACTTCTTCCTTTCGGCAAAGGTCTCTTTAGGCAATTCAATTCGTCGTCTAATATTCTGGCCACTAGGTGAAATTTCATCTATGATACTACCTAAATAAGTAAAATTGTCTACCTGTTCCAATTTATGTCATAGCATGATATTTAGCCCGTCTTCTT
This sequence comes from Rhinocypha anisoptera, assembly GCA_011762765.2. Classification (NCBI taxonomy): domain Eukaryota; kingdom Metazoa; phylum Arthropoda; class Insecta; order Odonata; family Chlorocyphidae; genus Rhinocypha; species Rhinocypha anisoptera. The sequence goes on from WURS02082175.1 coordinate 3,848, forward strand.
ATTTCTCAAACCTTCATATTCTCCCTCTTAATTTGCATACCAAACTTCACTTGGTCATTATGATTTCTTTCACCATCCACCTCTGCTCCCTGCCATTCTTAGCACTCCTTCTTTCGTTTTCCTCACCATCCATCTCATCTTCTCCATAATTTATCCAATCCTACATTACAAAAGCCTCCAATCTATGCTCATCATCCTTCATCATGGACCAAGTTGCAGATTCATATAACGCTACGCTCCATATGAGGGTTTTCGCTAATATTTCTTCCAGTCTTTATTTAGGGTGGCCCTCATAAACTCCTTCCTTTCCACAAAGGCCTCTTTTGTCCGTTCAATTCGTCGTCTATTATTCTGGCCACTAGGTGAATTTTCATCTATGATACTACCCAAATGAGTAAAATTATCTGCCTGTTCAAATTTATGCCATAGCATGATACTTAGCCTAGCCTTCTTATTTCTCGAGAGCCATATTACTTTCGTTTTCATACTGCTGATTTTCACCCCATACGTCTCAAATTGGTCCTAAAATGCACTCAGCAGCGTCTAAGGTCCTTTGGCTGAATTACTAACAAGGGCTTGATCGTCGGCGAATCTGACTGATATAGCGAGCTCCCCACCAACTTTTAATCCTGACTATACTGTTGCCCATGCCTCTTTTACCATCTCCTCCGAGTACAAGTTAAAAAGCACATGTGACACTAGCCACCCCTGTCTTACTCAACCTGCCTAACTGCTTCCATCCAGACCCCGTCTGCCACCCAACTTGTGCGATCTGAGCCATATAAAGCTTCAGACAAGACACCTATCCTTCTAATCTACTCTGATTTTTTAAAATTTGTAACTCTTCCAGTAGTTGGGCCGCTTTACTTTATGAAAGTCTAGAAAGCAGGTGAAAACATCTAGATTTTGTTCCGTATTCCATTCGATCAATGTCCTAATTTCAATTATCACATCACGAGTCTCTTTGTCTCTTCTTAAATGGATCTGACCTTCACTTAGATATTCTTCTTCCCTTTATCCATTTTTTATTGACCTGCCAGGATTTTTTTACTGCCAGGATGCAAATTGATTATTTGACTCATCATTTATTTTGGAATTATATGACTGATGTGCCTTTCCAATTCCTGCCTCAATACTGTTTGTAACGTGACACCATCACCTAAATGGCCTCCCCTCTGGGGATCAGACACCTTTGCAATCGTCTCAGTGAGAGGCAAATGCTGCGTGGATTACCTTTCTTTTACCCTTTGACTTATTTCCAATAAATTGGTGACCCTAACAGGAGCAATAAAATCAGGGTCATTGGAACGCACAAGCCTTTCCACGACGTCAAGTTCGTAATCATTGGGAATGGTGTAGCAGGATATGTGAGGGTTATTAATTAGTTAAATAATAATCAATTGACTATATAGTTACATATTTATTATTTATATTTACAATTACCTAAAGAGGAAACTATCTATTCAATATCATGTATAAAATCTGAATTATGAGAAATAATTTTATCTTTCCGAAATGAAAATATCCATTATAAGTATTTCCAAAGTTTTAATTCTAAATTTTTGTGTTATTCCTGAAGGAGATTGAATGGGCTCATGACGGTCATTACAAAATATTATTTTTTGAGCAAGCATGTACCGAGAATCTCTAATTTTTACCATGCTTCGTTATAAGTCATTCTATCAATGCATCATGAATTCATAACGTGAGTCAATTAGGAAGTAACATAATGCACCTCATTATTTTCTATTTACAGCCCCTTAGATAGTCATAAACATTGTCCATTTGTAAATGAACTTCAACTTTACCAGCAAGTTTATAAAAACCACAATTGAATTCATATAAAGTGGTATCAGGCAAATTTCAATACCCTATGATTAAAATTTTTGTTTTAATAATAATCCCTTCCATTTTTGATTTGTTATTTTAATCCGTCATTTTTATGAAATCAGAGAATTTGAGAAACAATGTTTTTATCCATCGGATCATTTCATACGTACAACTCTATTTATCTGAGAGTAACTGAGATAAATATCTAAAAATTGAAAAGCAATGAATTGTGTATGTTCCTTTTAAGACTTAACGGTACACTATGTTAAGAAGGTCCTCACGTTGGTCACAGTTCGGAAGGACACTGGGCCCATCGGAAGGGTGTGGTACGTAAACACACTGCCGAAATCTCAACCTACTTGTGACTATTTCACCCCTTCTGCCACTTCTGATTGATTTCCCCTGTAACCTGGTTCTCTCATCGATCGCACATAGTTTATTATCTGTGAAAGTAGGCATTCCACAAAGAATATCAGGTCGTGCATGTTTTACAAACACATATTCCATTCCAAAAATACAATGTTGCATTCATTGCATTCAGGTTTTTATAGAGCTGAGTTCTCGAATTCAGATTTTTTATTTTTTACCCCACGATGCCTCAGAATACGGTACCAAAGTTCACAACAACAGGAGTACCTGGGATGTAGAGGGCATTTATTTTAGTGCACTCATGCATTCGAGTCGTCAGATATGTGATCAAAATATTTTGGAATGCCAATCTTTCTGTGTAATACCCACCGGCTAATCAGGTGTCGTCATGACTCAGGGCCAATACGGGTCATGTGGAAATTGGGGTTAGTGAGACCTGGGAGGAAATTCCCGGTGGGGGGGGGGAGGGGGGTAATGTAGCCATATTTGATAGGACTCGAGTCCTCCATGGAATGACAGAGAGCTATTGCACTGGTTATTTGGAGTAGGTCACTGATGCAGTCTATAAGAGCATTCATCAAAAGGCAAGGGCTAGTATTAGGGTACCCCACCCAATACCCATGAGAATCATTTGGTTCATCAGCCGAGCCAATTGATTGAACCTTTCTCTAAGAACAAAACTGTGGCAACTTAAAGAGCAGAGCGAGGCGGAGAAAGGTAATTGCTTCGTTTTTGTTGTGGAGGAACGGTCCGAGGAAAGGATTTCATGGCCCAGTTTTATTATGCCTGACATGCTGCAGATGAAAGAGTGCAGTGTTAAAAAAAGGAATAGCCCCGGAGTATTCTCAACAACTAAACCGAAATACCCTGGGAACGGATCGACCAAAAGGTGAAGGTTTTTGACTATCTACTGACTTTAGATTCGTTTATTAATTATTATAAATAATGCGGCAGGAAATGAAAGAAAAAAAAACAAATAGTAAGACGAATAAACTTTGCACTTTCCTGTAATATTTTTATTTATCACGACCCTGGTTTCGTCGCTTTGCGACATCATCACCTGGTGATGTCACAAAGCTACGAAACCTGGATTGTGATAAATAAAAATATTAGTGGAAAGTGCACAGTTTATTTTTCTCCAAATATGAAGTTTTTTCACACAGTTAAGCCTGTGACTGTTTCTTAAAAAACCTAACTCGAGTCTAATGAATCATAGGGCACTTTATATACTTTTTAATCTTTGTTTTGAAGTCAGATTTCGATATATCTAAGTTAGAAACCAACATAGAATATGAGCGATGCTGTGACTTCTAGTGTTTATAAAAAAAGGGTACCTCCTTTTTTGAAGCAATAAATAAGAAGTTAAACTTTAGTTTTTCATTTATTTTTAAAATAAAAATATACTCTTGTAGAATAAAATCCATTTTGAGTTGAGCGGACAAGTTAATAACTAAAAAGTGTTGGCTATCAAAATTTAGCGTGTTAGGATAAACAAATAAAAATATCAGCAACAAATTAATCCATTGACTTTGACAAACTATTGATCAATTTGGAATTGAAAAAGCTTCCTTTAAAATGATTTAGACATTTGAACTAAAAACTACATCACCACAGCTCAAATGAAAGGACAATAAATTACCTACAACAACTTTATGCTTTTAATTCTCTAAAAATCTTATATTAGCTTGTAAATTTTAAAACATGTTTTGGCCAACTTTGGAAACTAGTAGCTCCAAAGAGACATGGAATCTAGAGTTGCAAACATGTTGGGGGATTTTCTGCCATTATAATGTAAATCAGGTCCCATCCATTCATTAATTATGTCCTAAAAAATCAAAATTTTTTCCTCGGTTTCCTGGACTATAGGAGAAAGTTTTACAGGTACATAAAATGATCACGAGTGATCACATCTGGAAGGTTGAGGGATGCTGGGGGCTGGAATTATTATAGATCCCATGGTTATAGTCCATTATTGGACCTCTCTATAATAATTGACTTCTGAATTATGGCCTCATATCCATGCTTTCCACTTAAGGTCTAAATTTATGCTTAAGGTCTAAATCCATCTCTGGATTTTTTTTGCAAATACCAGCAATTAAAATCTTTAATAATATAAGAGTATTAATATTAAATTTAAACAGTGAGAGGTGTTTTTTCAAGTGATGAACACAAGGTAAAAATTTGAAGAAATCAAAATTCTGGCAAACACAAGAAGAAAGCAATTTGAAATTTTTTTGTTATAGTTGGTTGTTCATTTTAACCTAATAAGCCTCCTTACATTACTCTAATGATTGGCAGAAGAATTGTATACTAGTTTCTATATTATATAACTAATATAACCAAGCTTATTCAGAATGTTCGCAAATAGGCTTTATATCATAATAGAAACATTATGCTTGCTATATAGACAAAATACTATTTCTATGTTACTGAATATCTAGCATAAAAGGATGCTTTCTACAAGGAAATTGTAATAATTTCTATCTATGATTGAACCTCTCATTCAATATAAAGTCATGCTTATATAGGCAATAATGAAACTAGAGAATTATATTTATCTATTTTCATTAATGAAATTTGCAAAACAATTATACCCAGTAATCAACACAATTATTCCTCCTGTTCCCGAAACTATGTACACCACAAGCAATATTCAAGTTCCTGTTGTTTAAAGGACCCAGCAACTCAACCTCCACCACCTTTAACAAAATTCCTCACAAAATTAAGGATACAACCTTGACCTACCAGTGTCAAAATGAAGGTAATACAAAACTCCTAATATTCAAATTTTATTAAAGTATTAAGTGATATTAGATGACTCCTTTAATTCTTTTTCAGTCAATCAAGTTGAGCTCAACTAAGTTCATTTTGCCTTTCCATTTCTTCTTGAATGTCAAGTACAGTAGAAGTCTGCTATAGCGAGTATGGCTTATAACGAGAGTATCGCTATAGTAAGTGATCATTTTGTAAAAAACACAGGCAGTTCCACTGGTTATTACGAGTGGTCACTCATTCACTATCGTTATAGCGAATAGATTTTACCGTAGTTGGTATTCGAGGTTCATAAATTGCAGGCTTAAAAAACATGCATTACATTGTCATGCCTCTTGAATCTACATTGTAATGAAGACTTTACGATAGACTTAGTGGAGATTTTATGGGAGAAGAATTTGTGGTTTGATGTCACAGACTTTTCTGGGAAATGACTTAACAACTTATCTTGGAATCTGTGTGCCAGTATGTAATTTCCTGGAGCTATTTCATCCTTATAGCCAATAAATCAGAATAAAATAACATATGGAGCTTACGAGTGCATGACTTTTGGTTACAATATTTTCAAATCTTTTTAATGAAACTATCTAGTTTCAATTCATTTGCAGATGGATTGATAAAACTAATTCATGGCTCATTTTTGCCTACTTTTGGTGCCGTTATAAATTCCGAAAGAGGTGAATTTAAATGACTGTCAGCTATAACGAGTGTGCGTTATAACGAAAGATTTTCGTTATTTATAAGCTCTCATTATAGCTGACTTCTACTGTACCATCTTTGTTCCTCTTGATGCTGTGCTTTCGCACGTTGCTTTTTATGAAAGGGATGTTATTCTATTTTCTTGTTCCCCTTTATTATATTATTTATTATTTATCTTTAAATGCAATTTTGATTTTGAATATTGGTTTTGAATAAATATAACCAAACATCCTGATCAACACTCAATGAAAATTTAATACTTTGGTGATACTGGGAAATATTCAAGGTGAAATTATGGGCTTTGACCTACTGGAAATGTGTCACAAAATGAGGAGAGGTTAGCTTTTGAATTTATTATCACACAAAATCTTTTAAGGGACCACATATCTGGTGGCAGAAAAAATATGATGAAAAAATAAGGAAAAATACTGTGCTTGGAGTCAGACACCAGTTAATAGCAGATGAAAATAAACCATTACTTAATAATTTTAAACATGAAGACATTTTATGAATGCTTTATTTTTCAAATGAGGAAAACTGAAAAACATTATGACAATAGTAGTTGAATAAAATATGCTGTTACAACTGTTGTGTCATGTTTTCTGATTTGTCATCATTTTGCATTGTTTTGAGCCTGGATGATTTTGCAACAGAAA
>WURS02082186.1:0-24188 GCA_011762765.2 Rhinocypha anisoptera
AGAATAATTGGATGAGACTTTGGTGTCCCAGGCTCCAAAGGGGCCCGAGATTTGGGCCATTGAAACTCGAGCAAGTCGAACAACCTACGCCGCACTTCTCTCGCCTTGCTCATAGCTATGGCGCCTATAGGCGAGAGCTCAGCTCTCCCTTCTTATTAAACTTAAAATTAAGCAAAACAAAATAAATCCAAGTATATTTTACCAGAACATTACATCTAATCTACTAAATATAAATTGACAAAATTTTTAAATAGAAGCCTATTTGAATATTAAAAAACGAAATCTTTTTTTGCCTGTAGTTTTGCCCATAATAGCAGTAGCAAAATCACTGATTTTAAATCAGATAAATTTCCCATATCAACAGTAATCATTACTGTAATGATTGCCGGTAATTTTTCATAACAAACAGTTATTTTTCAATACGAGCGGTTATAATAATATTATATCTAATAATACCGGTAAATAATTCAAAATTGGTCAGTAAAAAATATATACATGTATGTAAGCAGCTCTTTATAATCCATAATAATAGCAGTTAAAAAATTATTTTAGTGGTTACCACTGGTTAGTCCTTTGACAGCTAGTTAGTGGGAGAAGTTAGAATACTGAAGAAAGAGGTTAGGATACTGCTTCAAGTTTTTATAAATTATAGACAAAAAGAGTAAAAAAACTTCTACTTTATAAATTCTACAGCGTGTTTGTATTATTTTACCGCTATAAAATTATTGTTGGAAATATTTACTCACGTTCCTGAATAACAACCAGCAAATCGGAAAAAAATAGTGGCAATTCTGAAAAATCACTACTGCTCCTTTGGTAAAATTACGGGCAAAAAAAATAAGTCCCTTAAAAAATAAAATACCAAATGCTAACTAATATTTTAAAGTTTTTGTCGTAATTATTAGATAAAGATTAAAATAAAAAATCTTTGTTATAAAAAAGTAAAAATGAACAGACCTTCATGAAGAAAGCATAGAGCATTGGTAAACCAAGCTCATAAGTATCCGCTTGAACAAGAGTAACGCCTTTTTGTTCTTCCATTTGAGTCAAAAGAGACACGCCACGTACCAGTACAGGAATCCAATCGAAAAACATATCATCAAGCACGGGCAAGCAAAATAGAAGAAATTCCTCGGGTTGCTCTTTAATCTCTGGATGACTGGTTCCGATCATGATAACAAGATGAACTGAGTTGGTAGTCACAAAGTTGAGGTCTACCCTTTCAGAATAGTAGAGATTGTCATTGATTTTCACCGGTTGAGAGCGCCTTCGCTTAATCGGTCTAGCATCTTCCTCCGGCTCTTCTCGAACTACTAGCGCCATATTTAAGCTAGAGATGTGCTACAAATGTAAAGTAGTATTTGTAAAATCAATCATAATTATTTAAATGATAAAATTCTTCAAATTCGATCCCATTTAGTAAACATTACGGCATTTTCACCGATTTAACAATACCTTAAACAATGTCTTAAACAAACCTTGAACCTTACAATTATTATCGGATATGAATCACAAATTCAATGATAATAGGAGAAAGTGACAACTTACTAAGAGTTAGATCTTGCGCGATGTCGAGAATCGACTCGAGTGGAAAGAGGAGTCTAAGTGGAAAATGGCTGACGGAAGAGGTGAGTTAAGTGAGCTTCGAAATAGACAGTGGACGCACACGCACAACACTCCAATGTGCAAGTGAGTGGAACGTCATCTGTGGAAGGGAACGCTGGCGAGCAGTCGCCGGCCTCGTGTCAGTGTGTTGCGCTCGCTTGATTTGCACTCTGTCTCGCATTGTTTGCACTTTCGCCCTCTCTTTCCCAATCTTTACGTCCTGCCAACAAATTCTATCACCTAACCATTACACCTCTCTTCTGTCTTGTATGCAGTTAATATTTGATTCTGGTCGAAAGAGGCTTCAACTATGGCTTCAACAAGTGAAGTCCTGCAACAACTTGAAACATGCGCCCAGATCATCATGGTTTGGATTAAATCTTTTGATTGGATTAACAACTTAACTGTATTCCTTCCAGGCGCCACCGGATAATGTGACTACCAATGATCGTTCTAAAGCAGAGGAAGTGTTTTTGAACTTTCAAAAGACGACCACTCCGTTTCAGTTGTGCCGTGAGATTCTTGAGAGTAGTCACAACCAGTTTGTGTTGTTTCAGACTGGCGCTTGTCTGAAAAATGGCGTTATTCGTGAATGGACTACTTCATTGGGCCTCGAGCAAGGTCGCGCTCTTTTCAATTATCTATTTGATTACGTCAATCGTCGTCCAGCTGACCAATATGTAATTGAAGAGTTGATGCTTGTTGCAGCAATTATTTTTAAAAGAATTGCCATCGATGATCCTGAACGAACTCAGGATAAGCATTTGCTGATCTCAATACTAGACATAGTTAAAAATGTCAATTCACCAATGGCAATGCGTCTCAATGCTGCTACTGGAATTTTGCAAATTCTAGGAGAATTTTGCTCTATTAATCACAACTCAGACTACAGTCTTTCGTGGTATTCACATTTGATCGCGAAACGACATTTTGAGAAAAATCGCCTAAAAGAAATCTTTCAGGTAAAATTAAATTCCAAGAATGAATTTAGCTTTACGTATTTTGATTGTGTCGAGAAACTTGAATTTTGAATAGAAAAAATTAAACTGTACTTTATTTATTTACCGTGTAGGTTGCTATTGAAATTCTTTATCCTCATCTTCAAGCATCTGATCGATCTTCGCCTGAGTGGCTCAAACTAAGCATGCGTTTGATTCGAATCTGCGAGCACATGCTCCACTGGAACTTCAACTTTATTCTCGAAGGTCTGGCGCACGTGTCGATTCAGTATGCACGGTCACGTGATCGTCTCGAGAGTTTAGTTTTTCAGCCACCTGCCGCCTGGGTGGAGTGGCTCATCGAGAGCAATCTCATTCCGTTCTTTTTTGAAGTGTTTCACACTTTTCGCAAGATAGATCCGCAACTGATGCACCACTCACTGCAGTGTCTCACTCAGCTAAGTGGCATGAGTGCTCCTGTTCTCCACAGTCAGAGGAGCCTCGGCAAGAAGTTTATTGAAACATTCATGCTTAGCACTATCAATCTCTACGGAATGATTATGAATGATGTCACTATCCATGAAGTATCCTTCCTTGCTAATCTCATCAACTCGATCTGTGCTCATCTCCGTTGCAGCAACTCGATACATTACTGTGATTTAACGCTCATCCGTCGCTTTATTGATCTGATGGCCAAATTTACCTGTCAGGTGCTGCAACAGTCCATAAAGATTCGCGAGTCGTTGGATGAGGAGAATTTTGACAAATGCAATCAAGCGATTGAGTATCTCGTCACTTCTTTTGCTGTTCTCACTTTTCACATTCATAGCATCTACAACTATAATCGTGAAGACCCACCTAATTTTACTAATGAGTTTATTACATGTGAAGAACTAGCCAACTGGACCAGACCGGTCTTTGAGACTTATGTGCGTGCACATCTAAGCCAACCTGAGGGCCTTTTACCAATTTCGTGTTTTCAGGTAAGTTTCTAATGTAAGCAACATTTCTATATTATAGATTAACTTGTTATAATTGTATCTTTCAGGATCGTGATGAGATCCAAGAGTTTGAGGAAGACGATCACGCATTATTTCGCGATCAACTTCATGCTTTGGGTCAAATTGCTTGGGTGGATCAGGCCGGTGCGATCAATACAATCACACAGCTCTTGATTCTCCGAGTGCAGCAATATGAAGCGTGCATTCGAATGGAGGATTGTGAAGAGAAGATGATTCAGTGGAGTCGTCTTTGTGAAGATCTGCATTGGGTGCTACTGATCGCCATGTACCAATTTACTTCTAGCGCTGATAACGATATTCCCACTGAAGTGGTGAAGGTGTCCATTGCTGCCAGTTCTAGTGTGACTCACACTCAACATGCTCTAGAACATGGTGACTTTAGTCAGTCTTCTATTGACCCTGTTGTTCGCTTTTTCATCGTTTTGGTCAAGTTTGTTCAACTTGAACGGCAATTGCTCGAAGGTGGTCTAGTGCAGTGGGTCTCACCGCAAGTATCACTCACATTGTCACTCTTCATAGCACGATTTATGCAAGTCTATCTTGTTCCACCTGAGTTTGACTCAGACACCGAAATGAGTATGACTTTGAGCACATGTTTTGGTGCTGATTCGCCCACTTCCACTCATCTGGTCAACTTTTTTCTTGATCATCTTGAAACTAAGTTTGTGGCTCTGTCAAGTGAAGCTCACGTGCTTGAGCTCGCTTCGCAAGGACTCCGCACTTTTGCCAAATTTCGTGAACGTATTAAGCTACTGCGTGAGTCACCGAGTCTCAATCGTTTGTTGCAACGTTTCCCCTCTGATCCAAACTTCCGCAAGCTCAACTCTGTGGTTCGCAGGAACATGTATAGTGTATTTCTACAAGTGTTTAGTCAGAGCAACGTGGATCTTGTAATTGAACCATTACGTGCTCGATATCGTGTATTTTGCGGTCATTTGGCTTCGGGACACAAAGAGGCACTACAGGAAGAATTTATGTTAATAGTTGAATGCAGCGAAGGAATTGCTTCCGCTATCAACGACTCTACTTTTGATCACATATGGAACACTTATCTTGTTCATCTCTTTAATGATCTTCCACAGGTAAGAAGCGAAAATTTGCGTTATTTTTGAGTCTCAAGCTTATTGATTTTTAGGTGTTAAAATTGATGCATCAAAACAGTCTTGTTGTGCAAGCAATCCTCGAGTTATTGTTTAACTTCTCCGTCGCATTTGGGTGTTTTCTTTCCGAAGAACCCTCAGTGGCGTTTTACAACACTGCAGTGAACATTTTAAGCGAATACGCAACGCATAATCAAAATATTGTTTCTCTTGATGCCACTCGACTCGAAGAGCTCCAAGCAGAGATTATTTGGATTCTCAAGTTCCTCAACGATCTCTCGGCACAAGATGTCTTCATTTTCTTCACTAGTGCAGCAGGTTCCAGTTCCAGCTCTCTCACGCATATAATCGGCAAAGTAGTGCTCACCTCACTCAACATTATCATGCCTCTCATGAATGATGACCTTCTGGCCAACGATAAACTCTGTCTGCTCTACTACAAAATTTTGGAATTCATTGCCGGAGACACAGATAGGTTCAAAGGCTTTCCCATCAAGTTGCTTGAATCTTATCTTAAGTGTGTCGAATATGCTTTCAAAGCCAACAAGTAAGTGACATTTGAAATTTTACATGATTTTCTTCCTATCAGTTTTAAAAATTTTATATTAAGTTTAATTTCCACAATACGCAAAAGATTCTTTTGTTGAAGATTTTATAAGTTAAAATTGAATATTTTGAGTTTTTAAAAGCGTATTGTTAATTATTTTTAAAAAGACGAATTTCAATTTAAGTTACCACTCATTAATTTTTATTTTGCGTAATTATTTTGGTTTATGATAATGATGGGATGAACCACCTGACTGTTGATGGTTTAGTGGCTCAACCACCTGACTGAGCCACTTGGTGACAGGTGTGTGTCGTGTTTTTGTTTTTTACTTGTCTGCACATTCCCTCTATCCATCTATCCGACATGTTAACATCATTTATCACCGGCTTCGTATAATCATTATTTACAGCTTATTTTTTCTTATTTTGATTTTAGGGGTTAGGATTCAGAAAGCGTGTGTCTAGCAGCTTGTTTTTGTTCATATTTTGGTTTTGTTTTTAGTACGAATAAGCAAACAATACTAGGCTTGAGGGCTAATAAAAAGGTGTGTGTGTTAAGTGCAATTTGTTGCCAAGGAGTACCTTGGTTACCAAGTGGTCTGAGTTTTTTTCGAGTACGTTTCGCGCTCGATTGATGGCGATGGACCTTTGGATCGTTGCGCTGTGCGAGGTTATCGCCGCTAGACGAGTTGACGATAGCAGCGATAGAGGAAATTGAGTTTCGATCGGCACATCAACTACTACTATTGCCGTTTATGCTTTCTTCAAGCCAGTTGCCAATTAGATGCAATTAGTCGTCTTGAAGAGAGAGTGAGAGAGAGAGAGTCTAACATTTCGCTCCTTCTAGATTTAGTTTTACGAGAAGTGACTTAGAAAGGGGGGATAAAACGAAATTCGACATTGAACGAGAGTTGAACTTGATTTATGGGCACGAGTGCGTTAGTGTGCGATGACAATGTGACTGATTGTCACTTGGTACTTATGCGTCCACGAGATGGACGAATGGGCAACTGTAGTCGGGCGTCGACATAATAGTTCCGCCATGTGTTGTTCAATACACACACTGAACATGTACCGAGATCAATTAATTGAGCTCGTTTTTCTCTCATCACCATCTTATGTCAACTTAAAGTTAAACATTAATCGTTGTCATACGAACCAGATGTACTTTATATATATATATATTTATTTATTTATAAGTGTTATCCAGGAAGTTATTTTAATCAACAGTTTTAAAATTCAAATGCAAGCATCTTGTATAATATAACTTATTTAAATTATGAGTCATCACCTAAGTTTGTAAGAGGGACAAACTTTAAACAAACTATCGCTTAGTTCAGGGTCGGCTACTCTAGTTCGAAGACTTTGCCGTTATAAAATTGAACTTAAAATTTTGAGTAAAACATGAAAGACTTTCTTGACAACAATTTTATTATATATTGGCATTTTGCGTTTAAACTGATTTACTTATTGCACTTGAGCTTCTTTACTTTTGTAGTATTTTTTATTAAAACTAGAAGTTTTACAAGTCGATCTGATTGCATTTGGTCTTTTGACGAGGGATATACAAGTGGTAGCGATGGGTTTTTACCTCTCAAGGAGTAGCCTCTTTAATAATGCTTAGCATAACTGTTTGGCTATCGATCTTTGTTGCCTCTTTCTACTTGTGCCACCAACACCGCATCTGCTTGCTGACTTAGTGCTGATTCACTTTCTCCATGTGTCTGTGTGTATTTTTGCCGAGGAAACAATACTAACATTATGGCAAAGCGGGACGCCGTAGTCAGCGGTTCTCAATCAATTTAGTACTTCTGACCATGTTTGACCTTTAAGCTTATTATATTAATTATATTTGTTGCACGCTGTCACTTGCTTAGATAAAGTTTACATAACTGAGAGATAGTAATTAATTATTGCACTAACATTTAATAATTTTGTATTTTGAACACTTAAATAGACGATTAAATACTATTATATTATATATATATAATTTGCAATCTGTAATTTACGGATTGTAATTATAATTATTTTAAAATTACGTAGAGATAGCTTTGGCTTGTATGCAGTTTGTTGATCATTTCTTTCTTTTTTTTGTGGAGAACTTAAGTAATTTGAACCAACTTAACAAATTCATTTGTTGGTTAGATTGCTCACTTTGTAAAGCTTCAAAAAAGGTAATTGATAGTAATAGTATGGTGTGTGTGTATGTAAGTTTTATCTCTAAAGACTTGTCTCTGTCTAAGTCTGCTAGAATGGTCTCATCGTGTTATCTTGCAGACTTAACAATCTTGCCGAAGCGTCAATGCCATCGCCACCTCGATGGTGTGTGTACCTCCGAACTAGATGAAAGTCTACTATACCAGGCATTGATTTCTGGCGAGTTTGTCTTCCTGGATTTGATTAGAACCACATGCATTGCCTTAGGAAGACTTTCGCTCTTGTGTTACTATCTTTAGGTGAGGATGGTTTTCACTTAGATGCTGCCATTACGATTACTTCATCATTACTTGTCACTCAATCGGTGACTTTTTTTGAAGAAACAAATATTTTTTATCAACAAAAAGAAAAAGGGTCTAACCTTCTCTTTTTTGATGCTAACTTTAGATAAAGCCCAAAACTGTCACTCATTGATGAAATACTGTTGTATGAAAGTTTTGTTTTTATAATTCTTTTTAGGCTAAAAAGAAACAATTTTTAAAAAAATATAGCTTTATATTAGAAATTTTGATAGATCATAGATCATGTAGTTTCAAATTTTACTTTATTTTTCAGATAATAAATAACAGTCTCTACTTTGCTACACTTTTTTAAGTAAATTCAAAGAGTAAAACTTGAGGCAACACTATAGCATTAGCATTATAAAACAATATTTTTTACTTTTATTTAAATATATTTATTTATAGAAAATTGTTAATCTAAGTTAATTTGACTTAATATTTTAACTTATTATTTTTTTGTAAAGTATGATTTTATGATGTAGAAATTCTAGAAATCGAATAGATTATTTGATTTTTCTCGCAAAATTTGGTGACCAGACTAGGTGAGTTATGAGATTACACCTTTCACAATGATCCGTTGTTTGCCATCTGGAGTGGCGACGTTGGGCAACTTCGTCAGATTGGTATCACATTTCTACTGGTGCCGACTGGTACCGTTATCAAGCAAGAAGAAGACGACGATGTCAATCTGACATGGCTACGTAGAGTAGCTCGAAGTGGTTAGATGATTCGATCTAGTCACTTCTCACTTTTCACCTTTTTCTTTTCCTTTTCACTCTTCTTGGCTCTTGTGTCCTTGAATCAATCTCATTGGTGACGACTCCACTCACCAGCTTGATTAGGGGCTAACTGGTTTCATACATACACTCAGTGAGAGTGAAGTGGTGACAAGAAGTTGGTGCGATCGCTAATCACACTGCATTGCGCAAATTTGCCCTTCAGAGATGTTATACCTCACAAGATAGGGTTAAGATAAATCTTTTTACTGTCATCACCGCCGCGACACTAATATTGAATTTTTCTATCACTACCACAACCAGCTCACCAAGTTTGATAGTGATGATGATACGTGCTCGTGTCCTCGTCAGTATTTTGCGCTTGACACTTTGTTGTCAGCACACTTCTTTTTATTTAGGTATCACCCCGAAAGGCCAAAATCCAGTATAGGTGGCAATGAAGAGGTGGAAAACTCTAGTGTCTAATCAATGTGCCACATAAATTTTGAAGGAAAGATAATGCATGTGCTGTTGTGAATAAATTGCTCTAAAGCATTGAAAACGATATTTTTGAATAAATCATGGTAGATTTGTACAAATTTATTTTTATTGTTTAATTACTTTGAGTTCGATTAGTTGTCACGAGGAAAAATAGCTTTGGTATCTACAAGATTTGCTATGAAACCAGGTCACATGAATGAAGGGTTATTTATTGGATTTTTAAACCATTGTTAGGGAGGATAAAAAGCCATCGATGTCATTGTTTTTACTGATGATCAGCATTGCAATGTCGGACGCACGCTAATTGTGCGTGGTAAATGGATTTAACTCTTTATTCTATTCTCTGGATCTCTATCTGTGTGCGATGTCACATGTTTATTGGTTGACTAGTGTTGTTGTTGACGACTTGTTTGCCGGAGAAACAACGTGCTGAATAGGACATTTTCCTGGTGCAACAGCTACGGGATTTCACGTTGCCAAGGTCTCCATTATTGATGTAGCCCATGTTTTGGATTCATTTCAATTTTCAACTTATTTGCTCATAAGCTCATAAAATTAAATCAATATTATTTTTGCTTAGATATGGTAAAGCTAAATGGAATGACGCAATCAGGTGGTCAGCTTGCATTCCTTGGATTGTTAGTAGTCTTTGAAAAGCGTCAATCATTGTAACACTTTGCATCTGTACTTTTCTTTAAATATATATATTTGCTTATACTAACTTTGAATATATTATCTCGTTTGCAGTATCTCAAATGACATAAAAACGATTGGTTTCAAGATACTCTACGAACTAGCCATTCAAACCCACCAGGAGCCGTCCGAGGAGATGCTTACTTTCCTCCGGCCCTTCTTTCAGGTGATCATAGAGTTCATCTTCTGCGAACTGGTGAAAAACAGCGATCTTAGTCTCCGAGACTCGGTGGGTGTGGCTTTTTTTGCTCTCATTTGCTGCTTTCAAGACACGTACCGCGACCTAATCCAGCAAGTACTGCACTACATTGGCAACCGCGAAGCAGAGGGCAAAATTGCGGCGGGTCTTTTTGAGATTATCGAACAGCTCGGGCTAGACTGTCAGCGTAACACCGCTCGTGTGGCTTTCAAGAAGAAATTCTCCGACTTTATCAACAAACTTCACACGATGCTTTCCTTGCGATGATGAGCCCGATTCACGGTGATCTCATAACCACGTCTCTGTTTTCTTGACCACTTCCCATCACTCTTGTTTTGATGATGATGCTAATTCAACTTCACCAATCCCGAAGTGTATTACCATAACACTATGCTGATCTCTCCAATCATAATGCTAATTGACAAACAACACTATTCTTGCGTTTATTTTGGATTTTTTAATTTTTGTGTAACAAACATTAATAAAAAAATTTTGAAATTATGGGGCAAAAAACAATCATCGTCACATTTTCCGATTCAACTGCTTAAATTGTTTTGTTAAATTTGAATACTCATTGTCCACAAGAACACAAATTTATTATGACTTATCAAATTATGAAACTTTATTACATTAACTAATTATATATATAATATATATATTTGATTGAATAAATCCCCATTATTTTTCTTTAAATAAATAACATGTGATATAACATAAAATCTTTTTCTTTACAAAAAGTGAAAAACGATATCAAATCAAAAAAACATTTGTTAAGTTAAGGGAGATGGAGTAAAAAAATAATTTCACTTGGCGGTTATGATGGAGGTTGGAGATAAATGGGAATTACTCCAAATAAGGCTTAATTCGAACTTTGAAGATCCGAAAGAAAGTCTTAGCAGGAACTGTTTGACTAAAATTGGTTATTATTACAAATAATAAAAAGAACACAAGATAAAGAGCAAGAAAGGGGAAAAATACATACAAAAATATATTAAAATTAAAATAAAAAAATAATGAAAAAATCCTAGTTTGAGATGGCGAGTGAGAGATGGGTGTGTGGTTGAATTCGAATGAGAATCAAAAGTCAAATTGGAGAGATGAAAGGGCATTACCGAAGGAAAAGGAAGGAAAGATGTGGCCATTCAATTGGTGTGGCAAAGTTAGTGTGTCTTCGAGATAACTTGAACAATCATTATTAATCAATAATGAAAAATTGAGGATTCGCGAATTCGAAATACATTCGCACACACACCATCAATTGGATACATAATCAATTTGATTGAAGCACAGATGGAAAACTGAGTGATGGTCAATGAATGATATCTCATTTGTGGTAACTCGGAATATCATATTAAGAGCGATGATGCCACACCTGCTATTAAAGGTTTTAATTCGATTCAACAAAATTTGATTTTGGTTTACGTAGTTATCTCTAATCACAATGCTTGTTGAAAATCACGAAATAAAAGAATCGAATGAAATTGAATTAAGACAAAAATTCCACACTATGTTTGAGAGGACGAGGTTAAAGTTCACAGTGGAGAGGTGTGTCCGTTCTTGTCGAGGGGCACTATCACAAGTTGTGGTCGACTGTTGCTGTTCAGCAGCTTCACACTTTCGTCTTGCACATCGGAACTCGTTTGGCTGCCACTGAACTGCGGTGACTTGAGTTTGGCGCTACCATTAGCTACTGTGCCGTTGCCATTTAGCAGAAGCATCCTTTCGCCTGGACCTTTGTTCATATCAGCTAAAAGTGGATCCTCTTTAGTGCCCTCTTGTTGGCTATTTCGTTTCCTTTGCAGACGCGTGATGTTGAACATCACTGCGGCAGCAATCAGAGGCGGGAGTCCTGCCACAAAGAAGGCCAATTTGTAGTCGCCATAAATGCCAAATGAATATGCTGTAGAATGAAATGAATATTAAAAATTATAGGTTATTTTAGCTTAAGGTTATCGCTATTATCATATTTGGTATTCAAAAATGGTAAATATAGTTCGACTTACCAGCAATAGGGGGACCAACTGTTAGTGGTAACGAGCAGAAACAAAGAAGAAGTCCAATTGCCTGATTGGCATAATCTTTTCCAACGAGGTCAAACGCAATTGGCCCAAGAAGCGAAATAAATGTACCATCGAAAAGTCCTAGTCCGCAACATACGAGCAGCAGTGATAGGTCGGTTACAAAAGTGAGCATCATGGTTAAAACTCCAATCGAAGCGAAAGCCATTTGCTGTAGTACGATTCTATTGACGCGGGAGATATCGGCTATTTGTCCGGTGATAAGTCGACCGATCATCGAAAAAATGCCAATTGACATGACCAGAATTTCCCCGCGATACACTGAGCCTATCTTATCTGCATGTTTAACTAAATGGCAAAAGGGTACGAAATAGCCAAAGAGTCCGATAGGAATCGATATAAGCCAGCAAAGGTAGAGGTTGTTTTTCCATAGTGCGTCATAAAAGAACATATTGGCCAATGATTTGCGCGCAGTAGTTTCTGGACGACGTCTCCTCTCCTGAAAGATATTCCCCGAATGATTAATACCAAAAGTAACGCACCCACACAAACATTCTAGTTAATCCCAGAAACATACCTTAAAAGTGAGCGCACAGATCACCAGAGATGCCATAAGAAATGAAAGGTAGCGAAAGGTTGAAGGAATGCCTTGGGTGTCAATCAGCCAACGAAGCATAATCGGCATCACGATGGAAAAAGCGGATGAGCCTGCCGTGACCAGTCCATTGACAAGTCCAAGTCGTCGGTCGAAATAGAGGCCAAGAATGGCGAGTGAGGGTGCGTATACTAATGAGGCACCGATGCCTAGCACCAGTCCATAGGTGATGTAGAGGTAGATGATATTGAGCGAGACTGAGCTCGCATACATGCCAATGGTGGAGAGGACACCACCCACGAGACATACTGCCCGAATACCGTAGCGGTCGCTCAGCACCGAGGCAAAGATCGAACAGAAGAAAATCAGACCGATGTTTAGTGATCCGATGCCGGCTGTCAAAGTAATCACCACAAAACAGACTGTTTAGTATACGCTCTCAATCTTAAAACCAATGACTTTGTCTTTAGCGAAGTAAAATTAAACATTTATGGTTAAATTTTACATTTTCTCCTTTAGTCTACCTTCGAAAGAATTATTAATTTATTTTTATAGTAACAAAAAAATTAATTATTTTGTAAATTTGCTTTATTATTCCTTTTATTATATTAATAGATAGATATTAACTTTTTTATTTATAAATGCGGGTACATTGTAGTAATCAGATCGAGTGTATGTGATTGTGTGGGTGGGGCACCATAAGGCACATTAGGCATTTGTTGATCAAGTTGTGGATGGATGATCGAGTTCAATCAATCAGTTGAAGCACGATGCATTGAGTGTCATGCGAGCAAGTACTGAGCTTTGAAGCAAGATAATCCTCCTTTTGCTTTTGAGTGGAATTGAATATACTGGCACCAAGCCGGCTTGATGGCGTAATATGACCTGCCACAATGACTCTTATTTGTTTTATCTTCCCCACGCTTCAAAGTACTTGTAATAAGTGTATGGAGTGTTAGATAAGAAACGATTGCTACTGAGACGAAGACTAAACAATGCTGACAGACTTTCATTCTTTTATATTATTATAAGCATATATCTTCTATCTCGTGTGTCTTTTTATCTCATTATTATTTAATAAACAAGTCATAAAAAGACTATGTGTCAGCCGAATTGGACTGCTTTGAACATTTTGATTGATAGATCAAAAGAAACAACACAAACACAGATTAAACAAGCAATCAGCAATCTAGTCGAGTCTAAATACAAATTAGGTTGCAAATTAAATGCACAAAAAGTTACAAAACGATTCAACAAAATAATCCCATGATTATTATTTTTAAATTAAAACAAGTAATTGTTCATGTTCTGAGTTCAATCTTGTCAAAAGAGTTAGAATTACTCTGATTCAATTATTTAAAGATGGGAGAGAGCGAACGTGAATCAATCAGTATATATTTGAAAAGGCTAGTGATCAGTAAATGTTTTGGTCTATTGAAGCTAACTAACATACATTCTACATTGCCATTGACTTCAATCTAAAAGTCTTAGCTCAAAATCTAAGTTGCCTCACAGAAAAATCTGTTTACCGTTCAAAGTCTTCTGGTCCTATGGTTAAGAAGTTGGCTTTTTACAAGTTCAATTGACGGTTTGGGGTAACTTGTAAGCGTGGTGAAAAACAAAATCAGATGGGAGAAGTTTGGCAAAGAGTATGCATTTCTTTCACTTGATGAGGTAGAGGCGCGGATGTCGTTCTGCACCACTGGCACCATCAATCATGCGACAGTTAAGGTGCATCTCGCACGGTCTCTTTGCCAATGCCTTCTACGTCTCCATTACTGATTCGCCTTCTTTTGCAGCAACACAAGGTCGGCAAACTGTTGGCTCAACCGTTGGGGTAACACTCCCCAACAGAAGTGATTTTCAGCTCACAAAGCTCAATCAGAAAGAACGATTACATATCAAACTCTATTTACATCTGCATCTGTATTGGTGCTATTTTTAAAATTTTACCAGGGGTGTGTGAGTTATATCAGAGATGCACAATCAGCTGTCACTTAGATGAAGATGCGCTTAGACAGTCACACTCTTAGAATCGCTATCATTTAGGGGAAGGAAGATTAAACTTGTTGATTATAATCACGGTAAATGGTAATAAACGACAGAAAGAAGAACCTGACTACATGCGGGTACACATGTGCACGTGTTACGAGTAAAATTTGTTTGAAAATATTGACTTGGGTTATGTACATATTAGCAAATCTGACATACCGCACTCACGACGACTGCAGTCTTCAACTCGAAGCACCTCTTATAGCAAAATGCATTTTTACAGCATAAACAATCTCTTGAGACCTTCCAAATATGTAGTAAAAAATAAACAGATAGAGAGAATAATGGATTCATGCCATTTCCATTATTTTTCATATTGAATAAAGAAGTTTAAAATAATAGATATCAAGTACCATCGAAATCCGTTAAGTGGTTTAAGAGTAAACAGAGAGTGGTTTATGGAAAAGGAAATATTTATTTATTCAAAGTTATTCATCAAATAATGTAAATAAATATAAAATATAATCAATAGTTCTATTTTTATTTTAAGATATTGTTTAGTTTTCTTCACTAAATTAATTGCAATGATTATCACATGTGAGTGTGCTAAAAATATTCCCTTTAATACCGTAGAACATAAGAGAAGTTCGTATATATATGAATGCGAGAAGAATAAGAAAACATCAGACTAAGCATACTCATCATATGTTGAACTGCAAAAAGGGCATCGTCATTTGGCCATATTGCTTTTGCTAGTCTGTAGCAGAACTATCACCTACGTCTTTCTCTCTTTCTTGTTTAGCAATGTCATTCAACTTTGCCATTTTGGCACTAGTGCAAGCGGAACTAATATTTCTCTATACTTTTTGGAAGAGAGAGAGAGAGAGAGAGAGAGAGAGATGAGGTCGATCTCGAGATTGATACACTATGCCATCTGTGAAGATAAAACTCATTTTTCAGCAGTGGTCATTGTGTAATGAAAGTGCATAAATTTAGAATATCTGCGTTATATCTGAAATGATGATAATGCGATAATCAAGGGAGGTAGATAGCTCCAACAAACAACATGACACGTAGAGGTCATCTGGGACAAGAAGGAAACAATAATCAATGCCTCAAAATGGGAAAAAGAAACAGAAAGTTAAAGCATGAGTGCGCTCTTTCTTTCCTTGATCAAATGAAATTTTATTTTATAATACTTATCAACTACTACTAATTAACTCATTTTCAATGCAGTAAGACTAAAGGTAATTCACAAAACTTTTGTGCAAAAATACAAGAGTCTCACTAGAAAATCTCGTAAAAATATAATAAAAAACTTTAATTAATGACTAGCTATCGGGTAAAAGTCGCTCAAGCGGAAGAGAATAAGAAATAAATTTTATTTGCCTGAAAGATGATTTTGGTGCATGAATTTCTTCTCTTTCTCTCGTTTAATATAATCTTCATTGACACTAATTCTACTAAGCTTATAATCTCTTATTTCATTTCTTTCTATTTCTATCATTAAAAATGCAAAAATGAATGAAATAAATAAAAATTAGGCTCAATCTGCGTTTGATGAAGGAAACCTCTGTTCGAGAAAAACCCAAATAGCTAATAGCTATCGCCATTGAGTTGTTGTTTAGATTCGTCAACAACTAAATCTCTTCACTATAGAATGACTTGAAGTGTGTAGTTGGGGGTAATATTCCAGTATGACTTATTGAGGTCATCAAGAAGGCGAGAACTCAATCTCTTAAGCCCCCTGAGGCCTTCTCACAGTAGGATTCCCAGTAGTAGCGGATTGTGCTTTTCGGGTTGCACTGCACAGCACACCAAGGTGCCCCAGAAGTGTGACTCTGTTCCAACTAGATCGAGACAACAAACCAGTCACTCTCACTCTCTTGCTTGCCTGCTTTTGGGTATCTCTGCGTTCTCCTTGTCAAAGTGTAAGAGTGAGGAAGTTCAAGAACACAGAGAGAGAGAGAGAGAGAGAGAGAGAGAGAGAGAGAGAGGCACAGTGCCTGTGCAGCAGTGAAAGCAAGACACACTGGCATTGGCCAATGTGCTGACTGAGGCGAGAGAGCGCCCAGAGAAACACGCAGCTGCAGAGAGCCCCTAGCAACAGAATGGCTCCTCGGTGGCGAGTGCGCCGGCACGTGGCGCACTCTACTCACTGAGTGACTCACAGAGTAGTATGGCAGAGTTGATGGGGACCAATCAGCCAACTGCAGTGTTATACCACACCAACTCGAGATCCGTCGATTAGCTTAGTTCACAATGAAGCATCCCAAACCAAATCGACAGTCAATTGAATGGCACACTGATGTCCTCAAAGCTGCTTCTTGGCAGTACATAGGTTGATTTGAAAAGTTTCCTTCAGATCACATATATATAGCTTAGCTCGGAAATAAAATAAAAGACGAGGGAATGAGACAAATGGATTTTCATAGTATGACAATTATCACTCAACATTATAATATAAAGTAATTGATTTCAAAATTCAATAAAGATTTTATATGAGAAAAATTGAATTGAGATAAGAAACAAAAAAATAGTTATGAAATAACTAAAGATCAGATGACCTTGAATACAGTGGTCAGAGATAGACCGTCAGAGTCAATCTACAGGATTCCTTCTCTTTATTTCTTCTGTTTCATGTTTGTTAATTATATGTTTCCAAAGTTAGATGACACATTTTTACACCAGAATATCTAATAATTATTAACCAAAATGCACGAAAAATCGAAATGATTCCAAATAAAAAATGATGCTTCATGTAATCTCCATTACCAATAAAATTCAGAGAATTGGAAAAAATAGAACATTGTTGGCAAGGTATGCCAAATATGTATGACCGCTTAGTGCAATCGATTTTCCCGGATATCAGCTAGCTGAACCGTGTGAGGGAGGGAAGAGGAGACTTGATCGGATCTGATATATCGATATATGTTGATGTATGATGCATAATCCACTAAAAATAGAAATCGGATGTGACGGTGATGTCAACAAACACATATTGACAGGTTTCCACTATCACTACCATTTGCTTTTTTAATTTACATTTTTAAATTTATAATATTTTAAAACAACAATGAGTTTTACATTTCACTTTAAATGACTAAAGACTTGACTAATGGCGTATTGCATAAGAATCAAGTAATCTCCTCAATGGCAATATGGACTGTATTATATGGTCGAGGCTGAGCAAATTAGAATTATGCTCAAAATATGCTCAATTTTTGAAAATGAGCATAATGGCAAGGACTCCATGCTAGAGACTCGGATTCGATTCCTGAGCTCGGGACAGAAAAATTTTTTCTTTTCTGGTCTCTCTCAGGGCGGGTTGGTTACTCGGCCTAACTCCAATTTGAGACCCTGCTGTCGGGAAGTAGCGATCTCAGTAGCTGCACACGTATACCAGAGGTTATCACTTCTGATACGGGTGGCCTAGCATGCTCCAGTGTGCGCATGCGCATGGAGTACTGCGTAAGGCTTATTCGACGAGTAAGCCGAGGTATCAAGTTGATACTCTATCAACTGTCGCTAACCTTGCCCAGTTTTCCAACTTGGGTAGCCGATCCTGCTTTATGCGGGAGTTTGCCACCATTTAACAGGGGCTCCTTTGCAAACCTAAGGCTTAGTAAAGAAGAAGATATTTTCGAAAATGAAAAATTACATACAAAAGTTTTGATTAAAATTTATTAAATATTAAACTTGTTAATTTATTTTGGTCTACTTATTTTTAAGAATATTGATTTACATTTGGAACAACATAGTTTCACGGCACTGCACTTCTTATCAGGCAGATCTAGACAACCATTCTAATTAATTTCTATTGGTTCTAAACTTGCAAAAAGATTGTCCTAACAAATAGAGCGTCATTTTGCCACAAACTATCTACACTTTGGCTTCTGTTTCCCCCTTTAGACCAGTCTAGACTAGTAGATGGAGAACGAAAATAAACATGGCACAACACACAGAAAGACTAGCTTATTAGACTGCTTTTCGAGGAACACAGTGTGCAAACAAGATAGTTGGGTAGAATAAGAGGGGGGATCAATCAAGTCTAGTGTCAGTAGCAGTTGAGAGGGAGAGGAGGCCTTGGACAGACTCAATGCCAATCTGGCCCCTGGCAACAACACGGAGAGGAGATTGGGCCCCAAATTGGTCGGATATATGAAACCACATGCACACACAAGCAGAGAGACTGAGAGAATGAGAACGGCAGACATCAGATTCTAACAATAGCTCTACCGCCTGGCAACAGACAACAGCTAAATAGATCTTGCAAGAGAAGTTGTACTGAAGATGACGAAGGTGACGACTATATTCGGTCTATCGATTTCTGTTTGATCATCGAGGTTAGGTTTCGAGTGTCTAGCTGTGTTTGTATCACAAAAACACTCATCATCATTGTGATGATGATCAAAAGGCCTGGCAACATACTAAAGACAGTGCCTGCCTAGTGCCGCTTTGGGTCAAAGTATCTCCTGGCTTCATTTGCTGATGACAGTCACTGTTCACTTTCCTCAAAAACGTTTCCTCCCCTTCTCTCTCTCTCTCTCTCTTTCTCATTTTTTTCTCTCTTTAAATGATTTTAACAGACGACGCAATCGAAAATCAAAACTTTCCTGGTCACACTGATGCTCCTCTCGGTAATGCACCATGGTAATTGAAGATGATTGTGATGATGCTGATTATGCCAGTGTCAGTGAGAAAGTCAAAAGATAAATATAGGAGTGGTCAATTTACCAAGGGCCCTCGCATGTTTCTAGTGTGATGATGAAATTGATGATGATAAGTCGTGCAAAGTCTCACCCGTGGCTGCAGAGTCAAGGCCTAGGAAGTTACCCACAGACGGGCAAGTTTTCGGATAGTACAGCTGATAGTGCAATGTAACTGTACAAAACTAACCTGCACAATCACATAACTACGCATCAGCATGGTAATCTACAAGTGATAGTAACAAAAGTAGCCACATCATCACCTGAGTGTATGTGAAGTTTAAAAATGTCTCATTTGAACAAGGAGAAACAAAGTAAACAAACAAAACAACTCTCTTACAATAAATTCTCGATTTTTCTTTATGATGAAAAACGTTCAAATTTAACTGTTTCATTAGAGTATATTAATTAAAATAAGAATAAAAATGCAACATCTCAAATGTATTTTAATTTTCGATAAGTCGAACTCACCGATAAGCGATCCAACAAGGGGAGGAGTCTCCATAGTGATGTTAACTGTGGTCCTATTGGTTGTAGCATTGCTAGATGCATAGGTAGTTGCATTTTCAATGATTGCATAATCAGGCAGATCGGTAGTAGCGCCAAAAGTGGAAAGAATCCACTCATCGGTCTTGTAGAGCTCGGTGAGATGAGCATAGAAAACTCCAAAGTTGTTGACCACACCAAAGACGACACCATTAATGGTAGAACTAGCTATAACTAGTGCGATCAGGTGCAACACAGCCCAAAGACTCAGCGATTGCGTTTCTTTGCACGTGGCTTGACATTGTCCGGAAGGGGCAGGTGGTGGTGAGGAGGGTAGATCCACTGTCAAGGTGGTGGCACTGTAGGGAGGCTTCTCCTCATAGGTGCTCCCAGAGGTCGCTTCACAGTGACCATTCCCCACCGCCTCCGATGCTGTCTCAAAGCCTGATGGGGTAGCTTCGCTGCATGTCGCTATGTTGTTGGTCATCTTGATGCCAACACTCTACAGAGAAAGAGAGAGAGAGAGAAAAGAGAACAAATGTTAATTTTTAAAATATACTTTGACAACAATAGAGAAAAGGCTAAGTTACTAAGACATAACTCAAAGCACTTAATTTGAAAAGTATTGTTAAAGTGCCAAACTACACTTGTGCGTGTCTTAAAAGTATAGCATAAAATTGTAGTCACATTCTGGCATAGTGTTAAATTGCAAAACACATAAATATGTTTGCTTCCAATGTTGTCAGTCTTGTGAAAGTAGAAATTTTCCAAAGTTCTCCTAACGTAACAAGAAAGTCAAGAATTTTAACAAATAAAGGAAAACACCAGGGCATATAAAAAAATAATCAAGAAAATAAATTCTAGTTCAGCAGGAAAGTATTAAATTTATAACGTAAAAAATAAAAGAAAGGAGGCTAAAACTCAAGGCACGAATACTTTGGATTGGAATAGAGAGAAAGCTAGTCGTAGTTGTAATCGAGTGGAAAAGTGCAAAGTTGGTTCGAGTGTTTGTGTGTATGAACGCAAAAGTGGAGCGACGGGATGACAACAACAAAACAATCGAAAAAGCGATCGAGCGAAAGCTTACGCCGATTGATTAATCTGATTTTTTGGCGCGATCTCTCTTTTGATTTCTATGTAGTAGATAGAAAGATTTAAGAGTTCTATAGGGAGAAGTGGTAAGCCTAAGCTCGTAAGCTTTCAATACATAATCATATATACACAAACTTGACCCCAAAATGAAGTTGTGAGTGGCAGAGAATGAAAGTGAAATCACCACAACCAGATCATGCTGGTAGTGTGGCGGTTGTTGCAAGCTAAGACGACAGCCACCGAGTAATATGACGACAAAATCAATCCGTGTCAAGGGAAACCATCGACAGAGATTGAAAAACCTGAGTGATATCGAGGGATTGCACTGACTTTACCGTACAAGTAGAAACGTTGAGTAAACCAGATTGATAATGGTGAGGTAATTTAGAAAATGATAACAAAATATACGAATATCTATTCAATTTTCACGATTCTTTACAGTGACAATTTAGCAAATACATAAATCAATGAATTAATTTTGACAATTCACAACACTAAAAATGCAAATTGTAGTTAAGCTTTTTTGAAAACATAAACGATTGATTGGTTTCAAACAGAGTCAGAAATATCACAACAAAAACAGAAGCTACAAACAAGGCAACGTCACAACTTTGCAACAACGCAAACACGGGTTCCACAAAACAGAGAGACGTTTTGGTACAGATGAACTGCCAGAATGCACCAACAAAACAACTACTAGACAGCAAGTTCAATACTTAATTTGAGTATGAACCTAGACAAATTTCACTTTTTGGGCGTGTTGGTATTGGATCTTCTCATTGTGAAACACACCAGGAGTGAGGGAGAGAGAGAGAGAGAAAGTCAGGCAGATCCTGTCGTCAGAAAATACCACCAAACTGTATATTAATTCCATTAATCGAATTTTCTATTGTTCAAGAATGAATGGAAACAAAATACCAAAGTGTCCTATCTCATTCTTTTAACATTTCATTCGTAATTCAGAAATATAGTAATGCTATTACATGAGCACGGAGCTATTACACGTTTTTAGATTACCAAATAGTATAACATAATAACTAACTTACTTTGCTTTGTATCAAAGTGAAAAACAATTTTTTCTCTATGTTTGAAAAGTCGAGCAATCTACATCTGTGCACTAAACCAAGATATCATATATACATAATATATTAAAAATATAAACACCAATGATTATGTGACGATAATATCCAAAAGAAGAGAGAGAGAGAGAGCGCATATATAACTATGTTTGTTTTTGAAAGTATATATTGGTAAGCAATCAGAGAGAGTGAAGACGAGAGAGACCAGACCAGACGAGACTGTCTGAAGAAGCGTGTAAATTAAATTCTCCAGCAAAACAAGCACTAGAGAGGAGGGTGTTTCGAAATCGACTCAGACAGCGAAACTAGGAAATGATGTTGCTATTCGGTTTGCTAAAAATACAGTGTTTTTGGGAAATTGCGGTGAACGGTTAACTGCCACTGGGTAGCTGAGGCAATCATCGAGAGTTGTTGCTATCATGCCATGATTATAGAGAGAGAGAGAGAGAGAGAGATGAATGAAAGAAAAAGTAAATTTGGAACTACGGTAAAAAAATAACAAGTGGTAAATTCCTTTTTTGTTTTTGATATATATAAAATTTTGAGTTAAAATTGTAATTCCTGCACAACAATGGTGGTGTTGTTTAGAACCCTAATTTAGGGCAGTGTTAGATTTCAATTAAAGATCAAATTCCATGAACAAATGAAAATTCCTTAACAAATACAATTTAAGAAAGAAACAATTAAAAACTAATTTGCAAAGATCGGTGAGATAAAAAAAATAGACTATTGCCAAAACAAGTTTGACTGAAAAAACTAGTTAATTTTTTTTTACTAATGAGATTCTACAAGCTTGGAGACAAACATGTCTATACAATCATTTGAATGATGAGTATCCTCAAAAAAAAGAAAGTAAAAGAGAATGCAAATCAAGGAAACAATAGCTCATTTGGAAGAGGGGCCTAATGAGGGGTGGAGAAACTGGTCAATTTGAGCACTGGGTTTCATGCTTTGCCAAGCTAATTTACATGTCTATATGACCGCAACAGACATTAACTGTGACGTAGACTTAAAATATTAGGTTGATCAAGCTGATGAATTTAGATTTGTCACATTCAGAGAAAGATATATAAATGAATAAAATAAAGAATCATATTGATTGGCATCTAAAGAAATTACTTACTTTGAATACGAACAAAGAAAACTACACTTGCAATTCTACTACTAGAACAATAAAAAATGTTTTAAATCACTTCAACACATCAATGAATATATTTATATTAAATTGAAAATTTCTTCATGAATCTTAATTTCACAATTTGAATTTGGTTTCAATTGTATAGACTTTCACAAAACACTATGGAAAATTTAGCAGTTATACTTAGTGATGATTTTTTGTTCAACATTCACAGACATACATACACTTTCGGTTTTAAAGTTTAATTTTGGGGTGTCGAATGAATGAAGAAGCCAGGGAGAATTGGTTGATGTGGAGGTTGAGGAAAAGTGAGAGGAAGGGGAGGGGAAGCAAGGTGCTGCTGTGGTGTGGGATGCGAAAGAGAAGGAGAGAGAGAGAGAGACTACGCGTTGGGCTCGAGCAAGTGATTGAAAGAGCTCGTAGAGCTACGGAATTAGCGCGCGGCTCCGAATGCGAAGTCGAATGTGTGGTGCGTGCCTCGAACAGACGAATTATGTTCGTCCTACAGTTTGCAGTGTGATGGGTTGGCGGTGTTGGTGGCAACAGTGGCACCAAGCAAGGCAGTCAGTCAAGTCACATTGGCACCAGTGCTGCTCTGGCAGGTTTTTATATCCACCAAGTCGAACGCGAGATGCTTGGTCGAGGTACAGTTCGTGGTGGTGCACTGGTCCTCCTGCTCTACCACTACTTCCACTCATACACGGGAGGTGTGTATCTCTCTCTCTCCCTCTCTGTGTGTACTCCTTCGGGTTAAAGCAAGATAGACATCAAGAGTGCTAGTACAGTTGGGGGTGTGAAGGGAGTAGAGAAACCAATCCAACTCGATCTCACTTTCTAACTTTTCGTCCAATACCACACTCACAATTCAAAGCACTACTTTTAAACTTCTAATAAATAAATTTTAAAAAGTTGTTTTAAATCTGGAAGAAGATTAACAACTTTAATTATTTTACTCTACGATAGTAGATGGAATGTTAATAACGGACCAACATACATAATTTTTATTCTGGCTAGTTACCCCCGTGGAAATAGTAAAGGATAATTCAATGGTATCGCTGATATTGTGAAACTTGAGGACATTGAGGAGGATCAATGTTTAGAGTATGCGCATGCGCCTAGTTGTGTTTTTGCGACATAGATTGGCGATTGATGTTTGTTTTCGTCGTTACTACATGATTTAAGAAGTACAGTAAGTACCTAACTGCTTTACACAGTGTGGGAGAAAGGCTTGTAAACCAATGCGAGTCTAGAAAAGCACTTC
>WURS02082187.1:0-10173 GCA_011762765.2 Rhinocypha anisoptera
TCAGGTGAGTATGGGTACATCCCACCTATTCCTAATGTGAAAATTCACACATCAGGCTAGGGGGCAGTTTCATTCCGTGTCGCCTGTGGTTTTCCACGAAGAAGTGGTATCCAGAAAATCACATAACTTAGGTTTTAACTAGAGGCGCCCATATATATGTGTAAACAGATCATCAACAATTATTATTCTAGCGCTTTTGATATTAAATTTTTGAGTACTAACATACCTGACTTTCCTTTTGAAATTAATTTCCATAATTATTTAAACAAGTGTGTAAATGTTATTATAGGTAAGCAGTTTATCCAGAAGCTGTGTCCAATTACTATTGTTCAATCAAGTGCGTACTAAACTAGACCATAGACAGGGGGCAATCGCTAATCTGCATTAGGAAAATACCACGTCTTATAAGAGCTACCTTAAAGAAATGCCATTTTCCAGCTATAAGTGACTTCTTCAAATCTAAATGAGAAATAATAATTGAAATTGTTAGCTATCCGCAATTTTAATCACTCTATAATAATTTGTATGCTATTAACAAGAATTCCTTAAACTCAGGCGAATTACTGCATCATTGAAAATCGGTCACTGAAAGTGAAGAATAGAATATTTTTCGATTAGTGCCATTCTATAATTGTCTCAGGAATCATGCTTATCCTTGCAGTGATTAGCTAATGATCAGTGCACTCTACGGGACTCTTAACAACAGCCAAATATGGCTGCTGAAAGATGTTATGTTAGCATTCATCCTCAGTAATGATGATGATGAATGTGTCCACAAATATTTTCTTCGGGATTTTCTCTTTTTCTCTTTCCCTCTCTCCACTTACTACCGATGCTCATAGCCGTTGATCCGCCAAAATATGAACTATCCATTAATCACCTTTGGTCGCCAGGGCATCGATATTGCCTTCCAGGAAATCGCGAGTTGCGCTGTGGTGTGGTATATTATTACATTGTTAAATTTAACTCTTCATTATATCATTATTTAATTTGACCGGACCCGTTATATCCGGTGCTGTTAATTCTATTGTGGAGTAGACTTGTTATTATTTTGAGATTCCAGCATATATTTATTCGGATGATTACTGCCGCCGCCTGTTTAAACGAAAATGACGTTAATGTTACTCGCTGACAGCATGGCTTTCTTTATGGAGTGTCTTTAGTATGCTCGTACCTATAAAAGGCAGGGAATAACATTAACTGTTACTAATACGGAATTTAACATTCTTACATTCAAAACACAAAGGTAAGAGTAAACACAACTCCTGCCATATTTTTCATCTCTCTTTTCCAGGATAAACTACGTAATGTATATTTCTCCTCCATATGTCATTCATCCCAGAGTAGAGATGGGCGATTTCAAGGAATGAATTGATTCGTCTAAATGGATTCGAATCGTATTGTGTGAATCTATTCGCTCGAAAAATCGGGTCCTCTAAATCGATTCGGATTGGAAAAGTCACTGAATCGGAATCGTAACTGAATCAAAATCGTAACTGAATCGGAATCGTAACTGAGTCTGAATGGAAACTGAATCGTAACCGTAACTGAATCGGAA
The DNA here is from genome assembly GCA_011762765.2 of Rhinocypha anisoptera. Taxonomy (NCBI): domain Eukaryota; kingdom Metazoa; phylum Arthropoda; class Insecta; order Odonata; family Chlorocyphidae; genus Rhinocypha; species Rhinocypha anisoptera. The sequence continues at coordinate 1,559 of WURS02082187.1, forward strand.
TCGTAACTGAATCGGAATCGGATCTGAATCGAAATAGTAACTGAATCACAATCATAACTGAATCGGAATATTAACTGAATCCAATTGGAAAGGAAGCGAATCGAATCGGAACGGAAACGAATCGAATCGGAAAGGAAATGAATCGAATCGAATCAAAATCGGATCACAATAATTGATTCAAAATAATCGCGAATCGTATTAAAATAATCAATTTCCGAGTGAATCGAATCGGAATCGCCCATCTCTATCCTAGAGACATGACTGAATATTCATTTGTTTCCGCGAATACCTGAACAGTGTAAAAATTGAAGAAGTATATTTACTTGGAATATTTGTTTTTCCAGAGAAGTCACCACGTTGATGCGTTTTAAACCTTCGGGAGGGCTTAAAAGTGTTTATTTCCTAACACATCTACTCAATATCCGTATCCACGTTAGGCGCTGCTAGCCACGAAGACCATGTGTTCTGAGAGTTGGAGGTTTGAAGAGTTTCCTATGAAATTGTGTTAAAATGAGGTGTGATAAATAGTATGAGAATTGCGTAATGCAAATACAAATATTGTGGCGCTTATTTTCTCTCAAGGTCATTGCAAAGCATACCAGAAACAAATAGATATTTGTGTTTGTTATTACTGGTATCCTTCCTACTTATCTCATTCTTGTGTTACGTGTCGGCAAATGTAAATGCTTCAATGTTGCAAGAGGTCTCGTGTTTTTTCTAACTGGCCCAGAGTCTTAGTCTTCTTGTTTTATAGAGAAACTTTCAGGTTTCTACCGTAGGGCCTTCGGCTCCCTTTTTTCACTAACAAATTTTCATTAAACTAGAGCGTCCTCTTTGGACTTAATGAAAGATTAATGAATTGACGCCTCCGTCAATAATTCCCTTATATATGCTTATCTTTTCCCAACCAAAGAGCGATGATGCCTCTCCCTCATTGCAAATGTTGTTAAACCATTGTATTATTTAAATTTTTATATTTATGTTTTATTTTTTAGTTGGTTATTTTTATTATTTGTTATGGATCCAATGTAATTGGCCATGTGATATCTTTGGAATTAATTAAATAATAAAATATCCATACTACTCACGAAGTCAAAGCTTAGTCGGGAAAGGAATCGTGAGCATTTTTATCTTATGTTTCAATGTTCATGAATGAGGCGTCCTCAGTTGGTTTTAACCGCTATTCTTGCGTTAATACATCTATGTTCCATCGACAAACTACGGTTTCAATGATGCATTTGAGCACATTTTACAGAATACTTGGCAGAAGATATACCTCCAACAGAGACTCGTTTTAGCGGTAAGTCGACATTCCTATAGGGCAAGGTCGCGCCCGACAGTGCAAAGAGAGCTGGTGTCGAACGGGGGAGGGTTTCACTAGACAAAAGGAAGGCGACGAGGTTATGTAATCACTGATGGGGTCAAGAGAAAGAAGTTTAGTTTTTCGGAAGAGAGGGAATGACGGGGGAGGGAGGAAGAGCCAAGTTAGATAAGCTGTTGCAGTGGGTGGTTACGGGGCAGCAAAGAATTCATCTAAAATTGACAAATCGATTGATAAAAAAACTTAACTGAAAATTCACACAAGCGGCAAGTAATTTTTTCTAAAACCACATTTCGGAATGTTAAAAGTAAGTATATTTTGACCACCTACATCGAATCAGTGGTAACGAATGAAATTAATCGATTCCATCAGCACGTATTACAGTATGCATTGATAATGACCTGTCATGGGGTCCCGACATACGAAAACATTGCGGATAGGCAAATAAAACATTGGGTTTCATCATACAAGTTATTGGTTGGAATGATTTAACCTTTAAAGAGCATTACTGTCATTATCTCTTGAGACTCCATTCGAAACTCACTGTATTGGATCCATCCGAAAATAGCCTCATTCGTGACATAAGTTCTGTGCAGCAGGATTCTTTAAAAATTATTTCGATTTGCTAACAACTTTATAGCGATGGTTTCAAAACTCAGAAGTCGTGACTCATTGCTTCATAACATTCAATGTCGACCGTAAAAGTTTTGGATCATACTTGGATCATGAATAGGAAACTGGCCGGTCTCACATTTCGCAACCATATTATTTTTCTAATCACATCCCTGTAGAGAAAGTCTGTCGTCGGAAAGAGATTTCACTACTTCCCACTGTACGTGAGATGCGCCAATAATTGGATTAGAAGTCAAAGCTAGGCGAGACTTGTCCTATAGACGGTGTTGCTGGTAGAAGACTCATGTTAGTTTTGTATTTAATGCATCATGATTCAATGATATTATGTACTAATTTTTCCAACATGCATAAACTTATTTTCGTATCGTTTAGCATTATATGCCAGGACGAAGTCGCCTTCCGGAACAACCTCCACACTTTAAATTTAAAGTAACTGGCATAAAATTATTTACCCAAACTTAAGTCAGCCAGATGAGGCTCCCTCCAAATACTTCGGCGGGTTAATTTCTCTCAAGAGTTTTTCCTGAATGCTCCGATTCTTGGTGAATTACGAAAATTGAGTTCTTTTCAAAAGCATCAAATAGATTTTATGATTTGAGCTTTCGCCCGAGGGCCGTAACTCCTACCTAATACGCTACCACTCTCGCGTAATGAATAATTAGTTTAAATTTAAATGACTATGATAATACATTTACAAACATCTAAGATTAGAATTAATGCAGGAGGATTTTTTTTAAAAGTGCGATCATAGAAAATGAGGAAGAAATTTTTTTATTGAAAGGATATAATTTAAGGTGAGGATTGAACATGCAACTCAATTTGCCTGCTGAGAAACTTAAAAAGGAGACAGTAGGAGAACGCGAGGGAACCTCTAGTTAACACTTAGTGAAAGGAATTTAGGGGATGGTCTTAATTTTAATTGGACTTTATGAAGTTTTCTGAAGCAGGAGGTCTCAGCATCGAAAATTTCTCCCTGGGGAACCTGTTATACATGCTCGAGACTTGAAATGAATCCATGACCTTGAGGTTTTCCGGCGAGCCCGTCGCTTCGGTTCCTGTGACTGGGAAATGCTACTTTGAGTTTCCGGAGGGTGGCTTTAAATAAAGGAAAGAATGGAGGCAGCGTTGTCAGCGAGTTAAACTGATTTATGAGATATTTATCAACTCTTACAAAAGTAATTTTCTTACTGAATATTTCATACAATCAGTTAGATGTCATGTAGAATTAGCAGATGAATTCATGTCTTGGCTTAGTCTGGTAAACGACCGATGAAATTATCTCTGAGATTGGAAACTTTTTCCTATAAAATCATACCCAGCTAGGGGAAGGAAAATTTGACAAGTTGTAGTCATTTAAAATATAACCCTGAATAAAATCAATTTATGCATAACAATAAAACTGTTTCATAGAAATGAGTGTAGACGAATTTTAGTAAGTGAGCTGGCCAAGTAAAAAAAACATTCACTTAAAGTATTAAATTCACTCATCCATTGAATTCACTTAGAAAAATCATGTTCCGTTTGCATAAAGTTACATTTCCCTTCTCTTTTGAAAATGAATTTCAATTCACAAGGACTAATCATGGAAGTTATCAAAAACCTAAAAATTTTAAGACAAATACCACAGAGAATATTAAATTTTTTTCATCTGTGTGTAATTCATTTTTATCTAATTTTCCTTATGATCTATTGTTAAATAATGGGCAAAGCTGATTTTTCATGAGTTTTGACAAAGATTTTGAAAAAGTTAGGCTTAAATCTAATTGCGAGGAATAAAATTTGTATCAGGCGAGAGAATATTTGGTAAGAAATTGTGATGGCCGTCATTTTTCAGCAATGTGGAATTTCTTATTCATTAAAAGGCTTAGAATTAATGAAGGAAAAGACCAAACATGCAAATGGAACTCTCAGTTATTACGTCAAACCTTTCGAATCAATAGTCAAGTGTCTTGAGGTTCCACTTCACATGATATAACTTGCACTAATTGTGGTGATGTCACGATGAGAAGAAACTTAGGTCGTGGTAATGAAAATATTTATGTGGAATAAAAAATTTTTACTTTCATTTCTTGATTTCCTTTCATTTCACTCCTCCAAGTGACACCTGAAAGTATTTTTCTGTACTTTATAATGTTTTGGCATATTTTTGTCATCCTTGAAAATCTGATTAAGAAATACTTGAGATCCTGATTGGACTATTCTTCCTGCTGCATTGTTTTTACCTTTTCATGGACTCCTGAGATCAAGGGGTACGTGAAAATCACAAAGAAATCTGAGTTCTGCATAATATTCATTCCTTGTAAGAGTTTTGAACGTCCAATTTTGACTCCCTGACACTCAACATCTTCCACCACGAATGTATCACATAATTTCCAACTTTAATTCTCATTATTTCGAAGTTATTGCTTATTTGGTTGCGTGCAACGTATTTGCCTTCTGAATTTGCAAAATAAAAAATACATAATTAATATATTTATTAGTAATTTAGTAGAAACTCCGATTCAAAGGAAGTTTTAGTTGATGGGTATTCTAATATGGCCACTCATGTTTTGTCGGCAATTCTGTTGAATATTCTTTTTCATCAACATTTCTTCCTATTATTCACAAATAGGTTGATTCACAAAGTGAAATCATGTGTGTCCCTATCTTTTAAACTAGTTAGGGCAACCTGGTTGGAGGAGCAATGTCTGTGTCACCCTAAAGCCGTGGATTTGAATCTCGCCTTTGGCATCGTGTCGTCCATTTGTTTTTATTTACGATCTGATAAGGTTGCGAATGACCACGATGATGAAGGGTGATCTACCGGTTTTCGATGAACCTTAGATTAGATTGGCCACGCTTATACATCTGACATTAATTCCTCTTCAAATCTGCATAAACCCCACCCCCTATCATTCTATCCAAAATTCCTATTCCCTTCCTACCCCTACCCCGCTTACCCAATATTCTACCCTCTATTACAACCTTCAACAACCCATTGCCTTGGAGTAACCCTTCCATCCACCTTTCTTGTCTTTTTTTAGAGATCTAGCAGAAAACGCTTCTCCTCCCCTACCATTCTCAAAACTTCTTCATTCGTTTTCCTCTCTGTCCACTTCACCTTCTCCATCCGTCGCCAAACCCACATCTCAGAAGCCTCCAATCTATGCTCATCATCATTCCTCATGGACCAAGTCTCGGATCCATATAGTGCTACGCTCCATATTAGAGTTTTCACTAATCTTTTATTCAAAACTTTATTTAGGGTCCCTCTCAGTCACTCTTTTTTTTCGCAAAGGCTTCTTTTTCTAATGCAATCCTTCGTCTAATATCCATGACACTACGTCCATCTTCCTCTATGGTGTTTCCTAAATAATTGAACTTTTCTACTTGCTCTAATTTTATTCCCTTCTAGCTTGATATTCAGGCTAGCCTTTTTACTTCTTGAAAATCTCATTACCTTCGTTTTCTTATTGTTAATTTTCATCCCAAACCTCTTTCACTGGTCCTATAGAGCATTCAACAAGGTTTGCATTCCTTTGTATGAATCACTAACTAGGATCTATCGTATATTAAAAATGAGGTATAAGTAACTTAAATTGGTGTGCGATTTTCTTCTTCATTCACACATTCCATTCAAATCCTTGTTTATCTTCCTTCCTAGTTTGAAAAGCGTGACATTATTGCTGATCGGAGGTGAATCAAATGTGAATTAGGATGTTTCCCACACTCTCTTATTTAAAATAATTCCTCCTTTATCTTTTTATAACGTCTTTTTCTTCAACGTACAATTTCATAGAGGGATATTCTCCCAAATAAATATAATATGTGATTAGTCCCTTGCCATCCAATTCAATAATGACTGAACTCATTTAGATGATAATTTTCCCTTCAAAACTCGTCAATCAGTATATGATTTTACCTCACTTCAGGGTTCACCTCTACGTAAAGTTGGTTAGGAGTTACAAGTCGAAGGAAGATATTTCATTAATTTCTTCTTACTTTGTTTCACATGAGATATAAGTGTCTCATCAAATAAATACAGAAATCATTGATACTTCATAGGTCACAGATTACGTTGGTGACTGTGATTCTACATTAATTTTCCAAATGGAATATTTAAATCCCAGGTCTTTGTGGGTCAGTGAGACCTTGTAGATAATTTTAATTGTAAGAACAATTACGGAAAAATTTCAATTTTTAGTTTGCAATTATAAAATTTGTTTCAATCTATTCCAATCAATTTGAAATTGCGTTTGGCGCTGTCCTTTCTTTATTTAAATCCTAGTGTTTCCTAACTTAGTTCTTATGCTAATATAGCAGTAGTATATTTTGGAATTATTGTTTAAAATTTATGAGCCATTTACTCCATTGCTAAATTAAGAAATCTGGTAAAACATTAATGAAATATTTTATAGAAACAAACTAAACTCGATGAGGTCTATTATTGTAATAGTGCAGTCGGAATAAGTTTTTTTTGCGGAAAAAATTGGATAAATGATGAAATTTGGTACACAGGTAAAAAAATGATTTTTAAAACTTTTGAATCTAAAGGGAGTGTGGATCATGATTATAAACAAAATGGCAACCTCGAAAAATTCGAAAAAATAGTTTTTCACTAATAACATTAAACCTATTAGTGATAGAGAAAAGTTTAAATTAGAGAGGATAAAAAGGCAAAGAGAATGAGGGGTCGCACGGTAAAATTGAACAAATATTTTATTGTAAAATTGTCATTAAAGAAAAAATATGGCCGGTTTTCTTGGGCAAAGATAGTTTAAATAGGTCAGTAATCTAATGAAATCAAGTATTTTTGATTATATAAATGTCCTCCAAATCACAACTTTCAAACTTTAATATTTGATGCAAAATTGTCGATTTAGCAAAAAAAGAACCTTTTTTCACCCTTGATATGAATCTTTTATTACAGAGATTCATTCTCCCAAGTTAGTCAAAATGAGATCAATAATCATCTAGTTTAATAAACATTTTTCAAAATTTCAATATCTTGAAATCCGGCAAGGTTACCGAATTTCTCTTTGGTTTTTACAGTTTAAAAAAATCATATTTTTTACCTGTGTACCAAATTTCATTGTCTATCCAATTTTTCCCGAAATCGGGCGATTTTCGACCCATTCCGACTGGACTTTAACCGATGGCTCACTTATTCAATGCCTCCGATGGGCAACGGACCTTGGAAACTACTGCAAATTGAAAATTTTGGAACGGTTTATAGTACGACTTTACCTGGTGCTATACAGATATACAGGAATCACGGGTCACTACATTTAACGTATACCCAAGCGAAGGAGTAAGTGAATTATTATTTTTTTTTAAGTGTGTGATTGTTGATCCCTGACGCGGGGAGAAATCCCCGGCCAAATTTGCATGTGTAAGGGAGTGAGACCTAGTAAAAAATTAAATTGTTCCCGAAGAGTTATTGTTTTAATTGATTAAACACATTATTTTAATGTATATAAAGATCAATTTGTGAAACATTTTAATTTTTAATTATAAAATTTGTTTCAACCTATTGGACTCAGTTTGAAAATTGCGTATATCACTCTCCCTTCTTTCCTTTCTCCCTCCCTTTTTGGTGCCCTAATTAGGAGCCTTAATTAACTTAGAGGCTTACGTAATTTCTTCCTGTCCTAAGATTGTTCCAGTACTCAATAGACCTAGAAATTCCCTAATGCCCAAATAATTTCTCGTTTAAAAAAATGCAGTGGGATTTGTATAACTGGAACTTCTATAATTTTAAATCTTCGCTAATTCAAATATTTGTGTTCCCTGGCATTTTGTATGTAAACAAAGCTGAAAAATGGTGGGTAACTCGAATTTTATTTTGGTTAATTTTAAGTTAGATATTGAAACTAAACACATTATTTATAAGCTTCACCGTTTCTATTGGTAGAGCGAAACATTCGTCAACGTATGAACGCCATTATTATGTGTGCTGCGCGTTCTAAACAGCCTATATATAAAACATGAGTAGAGACGGGGGAAGGTGTTTGAGGTGAGCTCGACAGTCTAGGTGAAAAAGTTACAAAGTAAGCATTATGAGTGAGGCAGCGGTTTCTGCTGCAAGGAGAGCAGAAGGAAAGAGCACCGTAGGTAATCCATCAACTCAGGTTATATTATGAAAATCAAAATGACGCAAGTGTAACTACTTTTCAGTGACTAAAGATTTTACATTCATGTAGTCTGAGTGAGGGAACTAAATTAAGTAAGTAGGCTATGATCTCTAATTTTTTTAAAAAACAGTTAATGTCATTTCTTATAATAAGATGCATAGTACTAATAATTGGTAAATGTAATTGACGAACCCACGGTGATGTTTTTACCGCAGGACCGTACCTCAACTATGCCCACCTTTACAAAGGCTCATTGATCTACCTAGTATGGGCGTCATTATCACGATGTTCGGCATCTATTAATTTAGAACAGCGCCCTTTGTCGTCGAAGAAGGTGGCACATTAACAAAATATAACCAGGCAGCGCTGTCCTTCCATCACTATCTTCCCAGTGCTCCATTATTTCATCACAGTTAAAATCCCATGCGTCAGTATTGTAGATGTGGGTAGACGTAATTAATTGCCTAATAATCTAATAATTTGCCCTATATATCTGTCCCTAGGCCTTCCTCGAGGGGCCCTCCCCTCCATTTTTCCCTCTATTACAT